>JAZKJV010009758.1:0-64463 GCA_037367405.1 Ottelia alismoides | reverse complement strand
TGATTGCGATGACGTGGCCGTGCTGCCGGCGGCGACATCGTGCTGGCTTGTCATTCGACGACACCGCGCTTGCCCAATCTTCCGTTGAAGCTGATTCAGCGGCGCGATGACATGGACGCTTTCGTGGTGCGGATGGACGCCGCGCTATTGAACCTGCGCTGGGCGACGCGGCTGGGCGGGAATGCGCATGATGCCGCTTGGCGCTTGCGCGTGGCCGGGGGCGATGTTTGGGTGACGGGCATGACGAAGTCGGCCGATTTTCCGGTGACCGATGATGCGCTGCAGAAGCAGTTTGGCGGCGGGGAGAGCGATGGTTTCGTGGCTCGCTTGGACTTGAGCGAGGGCCGGGTCCGGTATGCGTCCTATGTTGGTGGCGCGGGGTGGATGAGCTGAACGACGTGGCGGTGACTGGGAGCGAGTGATCGCGGTGGGCACGACGTCGTCGAAGTGGGCGGGGGCGAAGCATCATGGCGGCCGTGGGAAGAAGGATGGGTTCTTCACGCAAGTTTGGCCCACGCAAGGCACCTGGACGCTGGTGTTGGGCGGGGAGAACGATGAGAAGCTGACGGCAATGGCGGTGGAGGCGGGCGGCGGGTTGATCGCGGTGGGCTTTAGCGAGGTCGCTGGACTTTCCGGGGTCGCGAGATGGTAACGAAGTACAAGGCGATGGGCGAGGCGCTGGTGTGCGCGTGAGCGCGGAGGGCGCGTTCACGGGCGGGACGTTCATTGGCGGCGAGGAACAGGACACGGGATGGGGGCTGGCGGTGGATGAGCTGGGCGCGGTTTATGTGAGCGGCATCACCTCGTCGAAGCGGCTGCCGGGGAAGGGCAAGGTGTATCAGCGGACGCTGCATGGGGCGGCCGACGTTTTCGTGGCAAAGCTGGACAAGGCGCTGAAACCGGTTTGGCTGACCTACTTCGGGGCGCGGGCAAGGACGTGGCGGGCTATGACGGCCGGAGCCTGGCGCTGCGGGCGAATGGCGATGTGGTGATTGTGGGGTCGACGGACTCGGCGGATCTGCCGGTGGAGGACGCGCTGCAGGCGGCGCATGGCGGCGGCGACAGCGATGGCTTTCTGGCGGTGCTGACGGGCGATGGCGCGCGGCTGCGCTATGGCACGTATTGGGGCGGGGAGCGGCCGGGATGCGCTGGAGGCGTGGCGATTGGCGAAGGGGACCGGGTGGTGGCGACGGGGGCCGGGGGATGGCCGCCGCGGCGCGTGAACGCGCGGGCGCACGCGGGTGGTTTTTTTCGACGCGACGATGATCAGCGTAGAGGTTCCGCAGGGGTTCCTTCGTCGTTGACGCGGCCGGCCCATTCGGCGCCGGCGAGAACGACTTGGGAACCGATGAAGCTCCAGAGAATGACCGCGACGCTCACATAAAAGACGCCGTATTCGTGGCGGAGCTTGGGCTGGAAGACGGGCCAAGTGGCCACAATCAAATACTTGTAGAGCTCCATGGCGAGGCCGATGAACACGGCCGCGGGGAGGATGCGCGTCAAGGGGACGCGCCGTTGGGCAGGAGCCAATAGACGAGGAACGTGGCGAGGATCGTCATGGGGATGGCGGCCGTTTTGAGGATGACGGAGGTGAGGAAGCCCAGCACCAGCGAATCCGACCCGAGCATCGACTTCATCCAGGTTTGATTGAAGGCGGTGAAGGTGACGGAGGCGAGCGCGAGCGTGCCGCAGCCCATGATGAGGCCCATGGAGACGAGCTGGTTGCGGAGGAAGCTGCGGTTGACCTTGATGCCGAAAGCCTTGTTGAGCGCGACTTCCAGCGGTTCGAAGACGCCGTTGGCGGTGAAGAAGAGCATGAGGAGCGAAGCCCATTGGAGGGGTCCTCGCTCGTTGGCGATTTCGCGGATGCGGAGAGGGATGTAATAGCCGAGCTCGCCGGGGAAGTATTCGCGGAGGGCGGCGTAGATGGCTTGCTCGGCGGCGGGCCAGCCAAGGGCGTAGCGGCAGAGCGAGACCATGACGACCATGAAGGGGAAGAAAGACAGCAGGACGTTGGCGGCGATGGAGAAGCCGTAGACGTGGACTTCGGTCTCCATGAGGTAGGCGAGAGTGCGCTTGATCTCCGGCCAGAGACGACGGGGTCGAAGCGGAGGAGTTGGAGATAGCGGAGGAGCATTAGAAAAGGCCGGGCGTAGTTGCCCGGCCTTCGCTTTTGGGTTTGAACCGGAAGCTAGTTGGTCTTCAGGAAGGTGAAGAGGACGAGCGATTCCATGAACGCGAGGCCGATGAGGGCGAGCGTGCGGATGGCGCCGGCGGTGCCGGGGTTGCGCGCGATGCCTTCGGCGGCGGAAGCGACGGCCTTGCCCTGGCCCATGGCGGCGAGACCCGCGGCGAGGCCGAGGCCGACGACGCCGGGACGAGCGGCTCATGAGCGGCGCCGCCGGGACTGGGCGAAGATGGGCGCCACGAACAGCAGCGCCGGGATGATGGCTTTCTTCATTGCTAACTAGCTCCTAACTTTGGACTGACTGATTTCGACCGCAGGAGGTGGTTGCACAGGAGCGTTGGGACGACCTGGCCTCACACTGGGGCCGGAAGGCTTTTAGTGCTCGTGCTCGACGGCACCGGCGACGTAGGCCATGGTGAGCACCATGAAAAATGAACGCCTGGACGAAGCTGACGAAGGTGTGCAGCCCCATGAAGATGACCGGGACCACCGCGGGGACGAGCCCCAAGAACGCGATGGTGACCATTTCACCGGCCAGCATGTTGGCGTAAAGACGGATGGTGAGCGAAACCGGGCGGATGAAGACGCTGATGATTTCGACCACGAACATGAAGGGCATTAGCCACCAACGGCCCGAGAAGTGCTTGAGGTAGCCGACGCCGTTTTCCTTGAAGCCCCAGAAGTTGAAGTAGAGGAAGACGAGCATGGCGCAGCCGGCGGGCACGAAGGTGGACATCGTCGGCGATTCGAACGAGGGGATGACGCCCAGCAGGTTCGACGTCAGGATGAAGATGAAGAGCGTGGCGAACAGGTAGACGTGGGACTTGAAGCCGTGGCCGATGACGTCGTGAGCGAGGTCGTAGACGAACTCCCAGAGCATTTCGAAGATCTGCTGGAGAGTGCCGGGCTTGTCGACCGAGAGCGACGACTTGACGAGCGCCGCCACCACCATGATGAGGGCGACGACAAGGGAGCTGCATCACCATCCAATTGGTCCAGGGGCCGCCGTGTTCGGCGCCACCGTGGCCTTCGAGGCCGACCGCGGCAAGGAAGGCGTGTGCAGGGCCCGCCAGATACTTGTTGAACAAGGGGCCGTGAGCCAGAGTTCGTGTTCGTGCATGAAAAAACCGAATCTATATGATAACACGGGCTTTTGGTCTATACTGGCTGCCATGAAGAAGATCGATTGGAGCTATCACCGGCCGGGTTGAACGAGCTGTGGAAGGGCGCAGGAGTTTCTTGCGCGAACGGGAGCCACGCCGCGGGAGCAAGTGGACGCGAAGAAGAAGGTTTTCGGGCGCGAGAAAGCGCTCGAGCTGCTGGCCGCGGCGGAGACGCTGATGGTGGCCAAGGGCAAGAAGGTGGTGGAGGTGGATTTGCGTGCTTCGCGCGACTTCGAGGCGTTGGTGCCGATGATGTTGGGGCCGACGGGGGAATCTGCGCGCGCCGCTGTTGATGGCAGGCAAGAAGCTGCTGGTGGGCTTCGATGAAGACCACTACCGGAAGCTACTGGAGGCTTGATGGAACGGCGGAGTTTTTTCTGGAGCATGGCGGCGGCGCAGGGGATCGCGGGGTCGCCGGAGTTGGTGTTGGAGCGGCCGGCGAACGGGCGTCCGCATGAGGGCAAGGTGTTTGCGGCGATCCAGCCGCACTCCATGACTTGCCGATTTTCGCCGGTGGACTGGTGGCGAAGCTGGTGGCCGAGGGCTATACGGGCCACTTGATCCGGATCACGAATGACGAGGCCGCCGGGCCGGGGACGATTGGCGAATGCGTGGCGGCGAATGAGAAGGATAACTTCGCGATCGCGCGGTCGCTCGGGCTGACGAAGGTCTACGATTTCTGGAATCGCAACCATCGGATGGATGGCGAGGAGAAGCTCGAGATCCGGGCGCGGCTGATTTTTCTGATCCGGCTGTTGAAGGTGGATACTGTGATCTCGTATGACCCGTGGGGGCATTACGAGGAGAATCCGGATCACTACGTGACGGCGAGCGTGGTGGAGGCGGCTTGCTGGATGGCGGGCGGGACGAAGGACTATCCGGAGCATTTCGATGCCGGGTTGAAGCCGCACGCGGTGCGGGAGAAGTATTACTTCGCGCGCGGTCCGCAGTTGGTGAACCGGGTGGTGGATATCGGGCCTTGGGTGGAGAAGAAGATCGACGCCAATTTGGCGAATGTGGCGCAGGGTCCGGCGGGACGGAATGGGTCGGCGCTGCGGCGGCGGTTGGCGGCGGAGGGGAAGCGGCTGCCGTTGTTGGGGAATGACGATGTGACGGCGGACCGGAATTATGTGCGGGAGTTCGTGTTGGGGCGAACCGGGAGCTCGGGCGGCGGCACGGGATGGAGTGGGCGGAGGGGTATCATATATTGGGCCGGAGGCGGATGTGGTGGCGGAGTATGTGAGGCGGAACGCGGTGGCGTTGTAGGAGGAAACGAAGTGGCACTGGGAATTGAAGAGAGACCGCCGATTGACTCCTCGGGGATCGCGATTCCGCCTCCAGTACCTCTGCATCCGTGGCGGAGGTTTTTCGCGCGTAAGCTCGACTACCTGTTTTTCGGCTTGCTAGTGATGGCGGTGTATCCGCCAGCCCGGCATGAAACCAGCAACGCCGTGCGATTCATTACCGCGATGGTGGAGGCGTTGACATGGATTCCGCTGGAGGGACTATTGCTGGGCGGGTTGGGTTGGACGCCGGCAAGTGGTTGTTCGGAGTGATGGTGCGGACGCCCCATGGGGGGCGTCTGAGTTGGCCGGTTTCGATGAAGCGCGCCTTCTATGTATGTATGACGGGCGAGGCGCTGGGATTGAGCTTTTTCTCGTTGGTTTGTAACTACTGGGCGTGGTCGGCGCTGGGGAGATGCGGCGTACGAGTTGGGACGAGCCGAGCGAAGTGGTGGTGAGCCACCGCGGGGTGCGCTGGCTGATGCTGGTGTTGGCGTGTTGGCCCTGGCCGTTGGCGCGGGTCTGCTGGTGGACTCACCCGAGGTAGTCGAATAGGCTTTGGCGGTTGGCCTTGGCTCGGGCCGGAGCGCGGCTTGTTGATCGCGCGTGGCGGTGTTGAGCTCGAGGGCGGCCTGCATGAGATCGGTATCCTCGATGTCGCTGATGAGCGAGAGTAGGCGGGTTTTCTCTTTCCGGTGGCGTCGGTGGCTTCCGTAACGCGATTTGTGGCGCGCCGTAGCGGGCGAGTTGGGTGTTGAGGTGGTCAGTGGCGGTGCGGAGGCCGGGGAGGGCGGCGTTGATGGCGGCGTCGTCGTTGGCGAAGAGGGCGTCGCGGAGATCGGTGAGGGTTTTGAAGACGTTTTCGCGGGATCGTCGTTGTCCCAGATTTCCTGCGGGTGAGCGCGACAGGGAAGCTGCCACCAGTGGGGTGGAGAATCTGGCCGCGTGGCGGCGCTGCCGTTGTAGCCGGAGATGGTGGACTCGTAGGGCGGGGTTTGATCGCTGTCGCCGGAGAAGATGTAGCGGCCCTGGACCTGAGTGCGGGTGGAACCGACCCATTTGATCGAGGATGGACTGGATCTCGTTGCCAAGCACGGTGCGGGACTGGGCGTGGCGAAGGAAGTGGCGCCTTGGGAGCCGAGCGTGGAAGCGCGGTCCATGCCTTTGAGCGCGTTCTGGAGGATGCCTTCGGCGGTGTCGACTTCGGTTTTGACCTGGGAGAGATTGCGGCCGGTTTGCTCGACGCGGGAGAGATCGGCGCGGCTCCGCCGAGCAGGACGCCGACGTGATCGGGATCGTCACCGACGGTGTTGAGGCGCTTGCCGGAGCTGATTTGGCGCGTGGCGGTGTCGATGCGGCGTTGAGACGGCGCGCGTTCTGGAGAAAAACTTCGTCGTGGGGCTTGAGGGCGGAGACCATGCCAGTTACCTCGCCATGTCGATGACGGTTTGCGTCATTTCGTTGAGCGTCTTGAAGAGTTGGGCGGCGGCCTGATAGGCGCGCTGGTATTGGACCATTTGGGCGGCCTCCTCGTCGAGGCTGACGCCGGATTCCTCCTGGCGCTGGGCCTTGGCCTGGGTGACGAGCTTGAGCTGGGTTTCGGCGTTGACTGGGCGTCGGCAACGGAGCGGCCGAGGCGGCCGGCGACAATGCCGATGGATTCCGAATAGGTGTGCCGGAGGCTTGGCGGCGCTGGGCGAGTTGGGTGAGCGCGACGGCGTTGCCGTTGCCGCCGGGCTGGGCGGCGGTGGCGATGGCGAGTTGTTGGGGGTGAGAGGGTTGGCCTTCAACGAGAGCGCGGCGCTGGCGTTGGTATCGAAAGAGAAGAGCTCGGCGCCGGGGGGTGGCGCCCGTCATGTCGACCGCCGCCCTGGAGGGTAAAGTTGATGTCGCCGGCGATGTTGGCGGCGAGGTCGTCGACCGAGGCGAGCAACTCGGGCACGACCTTGTTGTAGGTGTCGAGGTGCTGGGCGATTTTGCCGCCGGTGAGGTAGCGGGTGATGTCCTCGCCGTTGTTGTCGAGGACAGTGCGGTCGCCGGCATCGAAGCCGGCCTGGATGGGATAAGTGCGGTCGCCGATGGCGAGCAGGCGATTGCCGCCGATGAAGATGGCGACGGTGCCGTCGCCCTGGTCGAGCGCGGCGAAGTTGACTTGGCCGGAGAGCTCTTCCATGAGGTTGTGGAGCTCGGCTTCGACGCCGGGGTCGCCGGAGGAGGTTGGAGGCGGAGCGAAGCGTTTTGTTGAGCTCGGCGATGCGGCCAGCGAGCTCGTTGATCTTGTTGACGGAGGTGCGAAGCTGCTCGTCGGCCTCGCCGCGGACGGCGGCGAGCGAGGTGGCGGTGGACTGGAACGCCCTGGGCGACAGTCCCTGCGCGCGGTCGAGCGTGGTTTGGCGGGCGTTGAGGTCGTTGGGGGTGACAGTGAGCTGCGAGAAGCTCTGGAAGAGCTTGTTGACGGCGCCGGAGAAGCCGGAATTGGCGTCGACGGGTAGCAGGGGCTCGAGACGCGCGAGGTCGGCGGCGGCTTGTTCGTGCCGGGCGAGGTTCGAGGTCCGGTCCCGAACGGAGGCTTCGGTGTATTTGTTGCGGTAGCTGACGATGTCGCCGGGTCTGACGCCGCCGAAGATGCCGCGGTCCGGATCGAAGCGGGAGGGCTTCGGGCAGATGGCGCTGCTTGGCGAAGCCGGGCGTGTTGACGTTGGCGACATTGTTCTGGACGACGTTGAGCGAGCGCTCGAACGTCTTCATGGCTCCGGCCGAGCCTTGGAGCGCGCCGAGGAGGCTACCCATGGGTGGACGGCTCCCTGAGCGTCGTAGGTGACCGGCGGAGCGAGTTCGCCGAGACGCTCGCGCCAGCCGGCGCCCCATTCGCCCCAGCCGCGGAGGAGGACGCCGACGCGGCGCACCTGCTGGGCGTCGAGCGACGGCGGCGGATCCTGGCCGATGAGCTCCCGCAGGCCGCGCGCGACAGCCTCGAGCGAGGCCGCCGAGGCGGGGCCTTCCAGGAGAGTCTCGAGCGCGTCGAGCGGGGCGGGCATGGCTTAGGCGACGCCTCCGAGGGCCTCGGTGACGATGGACGAGGCGATGGTGGTGGGGTCGGGCTTGTACTCGCCGCCCTGGACCAGCTTCGAGAGCTGGTCGACCAGGCCGAGCCGCGCCGGAGAATCCGAGCGGAGACTGTCGAGGCTGCCGGCCAGCCCGATAACTGGACCTGATCGTCAAAATCCCCGCCGGAACCGGCCGTGCGGGAGTTGCCCGAACTGCGGTCCACCGCGCGCGCAGCCGATGTGGTGGTTACACTGATCCCTGCGGCGTTGGTGTCGGTGGGGTTGTTGTTGTTGATGCGCATTTTGACAATGCTTATCGGGAGGGGGAGGGAAGGTTTTAGGGGGAGGGGGAACTTTTTTTGGGGGAGGAGCGTAAGATGAGAGAAGAGGAGCCGAGTTGACGCGTACTCTTTTTGTGTTCACATTGCTGACAGCCTGCTTGTTGGCGGCGGCGAAGCCCGCGCCGACGTATCATCGCGAGGTGGCCCGGATCCTGCAGAACCGGTGCCAGGAATGCCATCGCCCCGGGCGAGGCGGCGCCATGCCGCTGCTGACTTATCAACAAGTCAGGCCCTGGGCGAAGGCGATCAAGCAATCGGTGCTGGCCAAGAAGATGCCGCCGTGGGTTCGCCGCGCCGGGCGTGGGCCATTGGGCCAATGACCGGAGCTTGACGGCGGCCCGAGATCCAGACGGTGTCGGACTGGGTGGACGCCGGAGCGCCGGAAGGGAACCCGAAAGACGAGCCGGCGGCGCGAACCTTCGCGACCGGATGGGGCATCGGACAGCCAGACCGTGGTGTTCGAGATGCCGAAGCCGTTCGCGGTCCCGGCATCGGGCACCATTCCACTACCATTACGTCATCATTCCCACGGGGTTCAAGGAAGACCGTTGGGTGACGGCGGCGAGATCCGGCCGGGGAACCGGGCGGTGAACCATCATGTGATCGCTTACTTGCGCGAGCCGGGGTCGAAGTGGTTCGAGGGCATGCCGGTGGGCGAGGCTTTTCTGCCGGGGAAGCGCACTCGGAGGGTGGAGCTTCGGGGTTTCTGGTGGGCTATGCGCCGGGCGTGCCGGCGACGGTGCTGGAGCCGGGTCAGGCGAAGTTGGTGAAGGCAGGGACGGACATCGTCCTACAGTTGCACTACACGGCGAACGGGAAAGAGGCGACGGATCAATCGAAGGTGGGTTTGGTGTTCGCCAAGGAGCCGCCGCGGGAGCAGGTGTTGACGTTGTCGGCGACGAATACGCGGTTCGAGATTCCGCCGGGCGCGGCCGATTATCCGGTGCAGAGCAAGTTCGAGTTCCGGGGGGGCGGCAAGCTGGTGGCGTTGATTCCGCACATGCATCTGCGGGGCCAAGAGTTTCGAATTCCGGCTGGTGTATCCGGACGGGCGAACCGATGTTCTATTGAAGGTGCCGCGCTACGACTTCAACTGGCAATTGGTTATCAGCCAGCGCCGTTCATCGAAGTGCCGGCGGGAGCGAGGCTCGAGTGCACGGCGACGTTTGACAATTCGCCGAACAATCCGTACAACCCGGACCCGAAGGCGGCGGTGCGCTGGGGCGAGCAGAGCTGGGACGAGATGATGATGGGCTTTTTCGATATCGCGATCGATGCCAAGCTGGACCCGGCATCGCATTTCCGCGGGCGTCCGGCGGCGGCGCGCAGCACGAACGGAGGAGAGTAAGAGTTTCATGTTGAAAACCATGGGCGGCCTGGTGGCCGCAAGCGCGTTGGCCTTCGGCGCGACGCCCACCTTTCATAAAGACATTCAGCCGATTCTGGCCAACCACTGCCAGAGCTGCCATCGCGCGGGCGAGATCGGTCCGGATGAAGCTGATGAGCTATCAGGACGTGCGGCCGTGGCGAAGCAGATCAAGCAATCCGTGCTGGCTCGGCGGATGCCGCCGTGGTTCGCGGATCCGCATGTGGGCAAGTTCGCCAATGACCGGTCCGATGGCCGAAGCCGGAGATCGACGCGCTGGTGGCCTGGGTGGACGCCGGTGCGCCGAGGGCAACAAGAAAGACGCTCCGGCGCCGCGCACGTTCGTGGAGGGCTGGAACATTCCGAAGCCCGACATGGTGGTGGAGATGCCGAACGCCTTCGAGGTTCCGAGGGATGCAAGGTCGACTACCAGTACATCGTGATCCCGATGGATTTGAAGACGGACAAGTGGCTGCGCATGGTGGAAGCCCGTCCGCTGGACCGGAGCGGTGGTGCATCACATCGTGGTGTTCGCGCGGAGCCCGCGGTCGAAGTGGCTGCGGGGCGAGGCGGAGCCGGGCAAGCCGTTTACGCCGCCGCGCACGCGCCCGGATGGGAGGCCGCGGAACGACATTGGCGGCGAAGGCAACGAGATTCTGACGATCTACACGCCGGGCAATGTGCCGGACATGTGGAATTCGCGGCAGGCGAAGCTGATCGAAGCCGGTTCGGACCTGGTGCTGCAGATGCACTATACGCCGAACGGCAAAGCGGCGGTGATGGACAAGTCGAAGGTCGGGTTCGTGTTTGCGGACGCGGCGCCGGAGGAGCGGATCATGACGGTGTCGGCGTCGAGCACGCGGTTCGAGATTCCGCCGGGCGATCCGCATTACGCGGTGTCGGGGCGGACGATGATCCCGAACGAGGCGCGGCTGTTGAGCTTCTTCCCGCACATGCATTTGCGCGGGGCGGAGTTCGAGTATCGCGTGGCAATGCCGGGCGAAGCCACCGCCAAGCCGGTGTTGAAGGTGACGCCGTACAAGTTCGACTGGCAGTTGACCTACAAGCTCGAGACGCCGCTGGCGCTGCCGGCGGGGGCGCGCGTGGAGGCGCCGGCTGGTTCGACAATTCGCCGAACAACAAGTACAATCCGGATCCGAAGGCAACGGTGCGCTTTGGCGAGCAGAGCGATGAAGAGATGATGTTCGGATTCTTCGACATCGCTTTCGACGCCAAGCTGTCGCTGCGGGAGTTCTTCACACCGAAGAAGCCGGGGGCTCCGAAGACGGGCGAATGAGGCTGGTTTGGGCGCTGGTGGCGGGCCCGCTGCTGGCGCACGAGACGATCACCACGAAGCTGACGTGGTCGCGGGAGATCTCGCGGCTGGTGGCGGCGCGTTGCGTGGCGTGTCATCGCGAGGGGGGCCCGGCGCCGATGGCGTTGACCACCTATGACCAGGCGCGGCCGTGGGCGCGGGCGATTCAGGAAGAAGTGAGCGAGCGGCGGATGCCGCCGTGGGACGCCGACAAGGGCTTCGCCGAGTACAAGCACGACTACTCGCTGACCACCGAGGAGATCAAGCTATTCAACGACTGGGTGGAGGGCGGAGCGCCAAAGGGCGATGACAAGTATCTGCCTCCCGCCGCGGTGAGGCCGCCGCTGTGGCCGGCTTCGTTGGCTTTCGCTGGAGGCCGGATGGTGGGCGATGGTGAGCGGCTCGCCGTCGCTTTGCGGGTAGCTGCCGTGAAGCCGGTGGGCACGGAGAAAGCGGAGCTGATCGCGCTGGCGGAGTTGCCCGACGGCCGGGTGGAGCCGTTGGTGCATGTGGCTCGGTTTCGCGCGAAGTGGAATCGGGCTTATGAATTCGCCGAGCCCTTGTTGTTGCCGGCGGGCACCGTGTTGCGAGTCACCGGCGGGCGGATCACTTTGCTGCCGTCGCCTGGCGGACCCGCAGGAACTCGTCGCCTGGCTGCCAGGTAAAGAGCTTCGGCGCGTTGGCGGCGTTCAGGCCGAGCACGAAGCCGAGCTGCGAAACGGCTTCGATGCCGGACCAATCCCAATCCTCTGAATACTCGTCGCTGGGCTGGTGGTAGCGCTTCGAGTAGGCGCGCCGCTGGGCGAGCGCTTGCTCCGCGTTCACGCCTTCATACTGGAGCCCGAGGCCGATGGAAAAGGCCGGGACGCCGCCGCGCGCGAAGGGAGAAATGATCGGAGCGGTAGTAGCTTCCCTGCCCTGGATTGGGATCGGGCGAGAGGCGGAATTTGAAGCGCTGGGCGGCTTCCTGGAGCAAGGGCCAGGCGGTGGTGCGTTCGGCGCCGATGGCGACGAGGTCGCGCGGGCGGCCGTAGGGCGCGACGGCGTCGAAGTTGAGATTCAACTGGGTTTTGGCGAAAGGGACGACGGGGTGCTTGGCGTAGTAGGCGCTGCCACGGAGTCCACTTTCTTCGGCGGTGACGGCCAGGAAGATGGCCGTGCGGGCGGGGCTGACGGGGAGGGCGGCCCAGGCGCGCGCGAGTTCGACGATCATGGCGCAGCCGGTGGCGTTGTCGACGGCGCCGTTGTAGATGCCGTCGGGGGAGAGGGGCGGGGTCGAAGCCGAGGTGATCCCAGTGGGCGGTGAAGACCACGCTTGCTCCTTTAGATTTGGGTCGCTGCCTTCGACCTTGGCAATGATGTTGCGCGTTTCGATGGGGCGAATCCCTGGCGGGGATGCGGGAGCTTCCAGGTCTTGTTCAGCGGCCGGGCGCGGAAGCCGCGTTGATCGGCGGCGGCGAGCAACGGCGCGACGGGCGTTCCGAGAAGCTTTTCGGCGGCGGCCGTGGTGACCCAGCCGGCAAAGGAGAGGGCGGGCTCATTGGCGTCGACGGGCACTTGGGGATCTTCCTTGCCCCAGGAACTGCGGACGACGTCCCAGGCGTAGCCGGCGCTTTCGTTGGTGTGAATGATGACGGCGGCGACGGCGCCCTGGCGGGCGGCCTCTTTCGAACTTGTAGACCCAGCGGCCGTAGTAAGTGAGCGCGGGGCCGCCGAAGAACTTGGGGGTCGGTGGACGGAGGCTCGTGGTGAAGAGGACGACGACTTTGCCCTTGACGTCGATGTTCTGGTAGTCGTTCCACTTCAGCTCCGGGGCGTTGATGCCGTGGCCGACGAAGACGACGGGCGCTTCTATTTCTTCGAGCGCTTTTTGGCGTTGGGAGGAACCGACCCACTCGTCGGCGAACTTCAGGCCTTCGAAGCTGGCTTCATTGGCAATGGTGGTGACGCCGGTGAGGGGGACGCGCTGGAAATAAGTGCCGTTGTCGCCGGCGGGGGCGGCGCCAGCGGAGGCAAAGGCGGCGGCGAGGTATTCGGCGGTGAGGTCGCCACCGCGGGTGCCGACGCCGCGGCCCTCGAGGAGGTCGGAGGCGAGGAAGCGGACGTGGGGGCGGAGCTTGGCGCCGGTGATGGTGGAGGGTTGGGCGGCGAGCGTGACGGCGAAGGTGGTGGCGAGAAGAAGCCTCATCCTTCTCACGGTAGCTCAGGATTTCGTGGCGAAGTAGCCTTTGCGCGCCTGAGCCTGATGCTCTTGTCCTTGAAGCGGATTTCGATCTTGCGGAAGCTGCCGTCCTTCTTGGGGTTCGAGGACGAATAGCTGATGGCGTACTGCGTGCGCAGTTCCTGCTCGATCTGCTGGAAGATTTCCTGGAGACCCTGCTTGCGATCGGGACGGAAAACGCGGCCGCCGGTTTCTTCGACATCTTGCGGAGATCGCCGTCGCTAACGCCGAAGGAGCGGTAGCCGTAGGCGCGGGATCGAAGTAGTAGATGGAGTAGACGATGGCGTCGGAGCGGTGGGCGGCGTCGATGGCGTCGCGGAGCTTGAGGCGGCTGCCGGAGTCGATGCCGTCGGTGATGACGACCACGACCTTGCGGCCGACTTCGCCCTTCAACTTTTCGTCGGCGGCGAGAAGACGGCGTCGAAGAGCACGGTGCCGCGCGGAGTTCTGCGGGATTCGCCCCGCCGTTGAAGACGCTGGCGGCGAGGCGTTGACGCGGAGGCCTTCGAGGCCCGCGGCGAGGATTTTTGGGGAACTGGCGAGGTCCCTGCACGAGCTCGCATTCGGCACCGAAGCTGATGGACGAAGGCCATGTCGCGCTTCTTGAGGACGGAGTTGAAGAAGGAGCGGGCGGCGGACTTCTCCGACTCGATGAGCGCTTCCTGGCTAGGGGAGACGTCGATGAGCAAGTCGATGGTGAGGGGGAGATCGGTGTCCTTGGTGAAGTTCCGGATCTCCTGCTTGACGCCGTCCTCGTAGAGCTCGACGTCGTCCTTGGTGAGCGTGGGGACGAGGGCGTTTTTCTTGTCGCGCGCCGTGAAGAGGACGTTGACGAGGTCCACCTGGACGCGGATGATGTCATCCTGCTGCGCCAGGGCGAGCGCTGGGGTGAGGGCCAGCAGATCACGCGGGTCATGCCTTTTAGTGTCTCCTACTTGGCAGCACAGGTTGAAAAAAGTCGAGGGCCCCTGAGTCCGGAGCAACGATTATCGAAGCTCAGGGCCGCGTTCGGCCGCCGCGGGCCAGCCGGTTGGGGATCTGTTTTGTCTGACGTGAAGACCCGGAGGTGGTTTCAAACGTCGGGGCCATGAGTACCGGCGCGAGGGAAAGAGCTGCGCCCGCTATACTGTAAGCCTATGGCTAGCCCCTCGCCGTTCCAGGGCCTGGAACACACGCAAATCGCATCTCCGAATCCGCAGAAGCTCGCGCAGTGGTATGTGGATCACCTCGACTTCCACATCAACTTCAATACGACGCCTTCTTCTTCGTGAAGGCAGCCAACGGAACGATGCTCGAGATCATTCCGAGCGCGAGCGACCGTGGCCCGAACGAGATGAAGACGATGGGCATCCGGCACTTGGCGATTCTGGTGTCGGACTTCGACGGCGCGCATGAAGAGCTGAAGAAACGCGGCGTGAATTTCCTGGGCGAGCCTTATGAGAACCAGGGCAACCGGCTGGGTGTTTTCGAAGACGGCGACGGCAACATCGTCCATCTGATCTGGGCCCGAAGCCTCTCTAATACGTGCTGGGCCGCATCTTCCAGGCGTTCACGTACCGCGAGTTCCGGCTCATGTGGCTGGGCGCGTGCACATCGTCGATCGGGACGTGGCTGCAGAAGGCGGCGCAGAGTTGGCTGGTCTACGAGATTTCAAAATCGACGTTTCTGCTGGGGCTCGATCAGTTTCTGGGCGAGATTCCGATTCTGTTGTTCTCGCTGTTCGGCGGGTGGCGAGTGACCGCTTCGACCGGCGCAAGATTCTGATCGGGTCGCAGTTGGGACAGATGACGTCGGCGTTCGTGCTGGCGGCGTTGTTCTTCCACTTCGGGAACGGAGTGCCGGTGTGGGTCGATTCTGGCGTTGTCGTTCGTGACGGGCTTTTCGCAGGCGTTCGGCGGACCGGCGTATCAATCGATTTTGCCGATGATGGTGCCGAAGGACGCGATTCAGAACGCGATCGCGATGAACTCGCTGCAGTTCAACGTGGCGCGCGTGATCGGGCCGGTGATCGCGGGCTTTGCGCTGGCGAACTGGGGCCCGACTGTGCTTTTCGCTGAACGGCTTGTCGTTCCTGGCGGTGATTTTCGCGCTGCTGTCGATTACCGAAAAGCGCGGCGGTGCCAAGAGCGGAGAGACGGTGCTCGAAGGAGCATCAACAGTGGAATCGCGTTCATCCGGAATCGCGAGGGGTTGGACGCGCTGATCGTGCTGGCGTTTTCGATGACGGCGCTGGCTTGCCGGTGATCACGTTTCTGCCGGTGATCGCGAAGGAAGTGTTCCATCAAGGCGCCGATGGCTTTACTCGGCTGCTGGTGGTATCCGGCTGCGGGTTCGATGTTGCGGAGCGCTGATCGTGGCGGCGACGGGGCACGCCCAGAGGAAGGGGCGCTTCGCGCTGTTGAACCTGGTGGCGCTGGCGCGCTGGTCTCGGTGTTCGCGCTGTCGACGAATTTGTGGCTGAGCTATGCGATGTGTTTTGCTCTAGCCTGACGCTGATGTGCGTGTTCGCTTTCATCGCGAGCGTGGTGCAGAATCTGACGACGCATGAGATGCGCGGACGGGTGATGAGCGTTTATAACGTCGCGTTTCGCGGAGGCGGTCCGGTGGGGGCACTGGCGGCGGGGGAGTTGATCCACGTGTCTTCGGCGCCGACGGTTTTGTTGGGCTGCGGGACGGTGCTGGGGGTGTTGGGGTTGTACTTCTTGCTCGTCGACCGGCGGGTGGCACGGCTGTAGTGGGTGGGGGGACGGTGGTGCCGCCCCCTTAGCGCTGCTCAGAGGGTATTGAGGAAGTCGAGCAGGGCTTGACGATCCTGGGGAGGAAGGGTGTTGAAGCGGTCGCGCGACCGGGTGGCCGTGCCGCCGTGGGCCTGGATCGCCGACTGCGCGTCGAGCGCGCGGCCGTCGTGCATCAGCATCTTGCGGTTGCGCAGCCCAGAGAGGCGCGGTGCGGAACTCGGGCGCCGGAGGCATTGGCTTGGGCGATACCGTTCGCCGGTGCCGAGGTCGTGCAGGAGCCAATCGACCAGGAGACGACTGCTTGCGGTCGAGCGCGGGGATCGCGTTCGGGCCGGTGACGAGCGCGCGGATGTGGCAGCTTTCGCAGCCGATGGTGTTGAAGACCTGGCGGCCCCGCTGGGCGGACTGGTTTTGGGCGGCTTCGACCGGAGGGGCGAGAACTTCATGAAGTTTTCGAAGCGATCGATGGCGCGGCGGCGGTGGCGGGGATCGCGGCGGTCCTCCGGATCAGGCACGGTGTCGCAGGCGGCCAGTTGTTCACGCGTGAGGCCGGTGCCGACTTCGCTCATGAAGAGGTCGTTGGTGATACCCATTTCATTGACGTAGGCGTCGCCGGCGAAGCCGAGCAGCGTGGCCTGCTGGGCTTTCCAGCCGAAGAGGCCAATGCGCGGCAGGCGGGTGGCGACGTCGGTGATCCGGGCGGCGCGACCGCGATGCCATCGCCGTTGCGGTCGCCCGGGTCCTCGAGCGCGAGCAACGCCGCGTCGGGAATGGCTTCCACCAGGCCGCCGCCGGAAGATGGGAGTGGGGATGCGGCGGCCAGAATAGTGGCGTTGGTGGGGATTTGGGGCTGGCACTTGTGGTCGCTGTTGGAGAACAGATGAATCAGCGAGCCACCTTGCGGTTCCTGGAAGACGCCGTTGAGCATGGAGCCCGCGCGGAGGACGGCCGTGTTGCGGCCGCCGCCGACGGCGGGCGCGTTGTGGCAGGCGGCGCAGCCGGTGGCATTGAAGGCGGGACCGAGACCGTCGGCCGGTCTTCGGTTTCGAGGAAGTCGGCGCGGCCTTCATTGAAGAGGGCGATTTGCTGGGGCGTGAGCCCGCTCAAAGGTGACCCTATGACGCCGGGTGTGGGGGCGGGAGGGGGCGGCGGCGGCGGCAGGCGTGGCCGGCAGCAAGGTCAGGCCGGTGGCCGCGGCCAACACAAGGGCGGTCATCCCGGCGTTCGTCTTCACGTTCTCATGGCTCTCATTCCTCTCGTACTTGTCGGCGCCAGTGGCGCCAGAACCAGTGAAGCCGGAGAACGTCAAGAACTCGTGAGGAGAAGAAGGGGGGATTGTAAAGGTCCGGTTAACTTACATTCTTTACAATCACTCGAGCGACAATCAGAAGTACCGTGCGCCCCGCGATCCTAGTCGAGCATCTAACGAAGTACTACGGCAAGCTCAGTGTTTTCGAGGATTTGAGCTTTGCGGTGCAGGAAGGCGAGCGCGTGGCGCTGGTGGGCGCATCGGGCGCGGGCAAGAGTACGATTCTCCATCTGCTAGGAGGACTAGACCGCACCACGGCGGGGCGGATCTGGCTGGGCGAGGCGGAAGTGACGGCGTGGACGAGCGGGCCATGGCGGATTTGCGGGAACCGGCAGATTGGGTTCGTGTGGCAGATCGCCTCGCTGCTGCCGGAGTTCACGGCTGAGGGAGAACGTGGGCGATGCCGCTGTTGATTCGCGGAGAGAGGCTGACGGCCGCGCTGGAGAAGGCGCGTACGTTATTGGACGAAGTAGGGCTGGGCGACCGGCTGACGCATCGGGCTGGCGAGTTGTCGGGCGGCGAGCAGCAGCGAGTGTCACTGGCGCGGGCATTGGTAGCGGAGCCGAAGTTTCTGTTTGCCGATGAGCCGACGGGGTCGTTGGACTACCGGACGGCGGGAGAAGATCGTGACGTTATTAGAAACGCTTCATGAGCGACACCGGCTGACGTCGATTTACGTCACACATTCGGAAGAGTTCGCGGCCGGTGCCACCGGGTGTTGGAGTTGGAGAAAGGCCGCTTGAGCGAAGGGACATATGTCTGACCGAATGGCCTAGGTGAAAAGGCGGGGGAGAGCGGGTTAAAAAACTCCCCAGAAAGACTGATTGTCAGGCGGCAAAACCGGCGATAGAATGAGGGTAGAACCATGTTCGAACGGTACACCGAAAAAGCGCGGCGGGTGAATCTTCTTCGGCCCGGTATGAGGCAGCCAGTTCGGCAGTCCTTATATCGAAACAGAGCATCTGCTGTTGGGCCTCTTGCGCGAGGACAAGGCCCTGGCCAACCGGTTCTTGCGAGCCATGCCGGCCATTGAGTCCATACGCAAGCAGATCGAGGCCCACACTACGATTCGAGAGAAAGTCTCGACGTCGGTGGACCTTCCCCTGAGCCATGAATGCAAACGAGTGCTGGCCTATGCCGCCGAGGAGGCCGAGCGCTTGAACCACAAGGCACATCGGCACGGAGCATTGCTGCTCGGCTTGCTGCGCGAAGAGAAAGGCTTCGCGGCCGAGATCCTGCACGAGCGCGGCCTGCGGCTGTCGCAGGTACGCGAGGAGATCGCGCGAGCGAACTCGGAGAAATCGAGCGCGAACCGTAGCAAGGAAAGCTCCATGCTGACGGAGTTTTCGCGCGACCCTGACGCAGGCGGCCATGGACGGGCAGCTCGAATCCGCTGATCGGGCGTGACCATGAGCTGGACCGCGTGATCCAGATTCTGTGTCCGGCGCACGAAGAACAATCCGGTGCTGATCGGCGAGCCGGGCGTGGGCAAGACGGCGACGTCGAAGGCTTGGCGCAGAAGATCGCCGATGGCGATGTTCCTTCGTTCCTCGCCGACAAGCGGATTCTGGCGCTGGATCTGTCGCTGATTGTCGCGGGCACGAAGTATCGCGGCCAGTTCGAAGAGCGGCTGAAGACCATCATGAAAGAGCTGATGGAGAATCAGACGCCATCATCTTCATCGATGAGCAGCATACGCTGGTGGGCGCGGTTCGGCGGAAGGCTCGCTCGACGCGGCGAATATCCTGAAGCCGGCGCTGTCGCGCGGCGAGATCCAGTGCATTGGCGCCAACGACGGCCGGCCGAGTATCGCAAGTCGATCGAGAAGACCGGTCGCTCGAGCGGCGTTTTCCAGGCCGTGAAGGTGCCGCCGCCGTCGGAATCGGATGCCGTGAAGATCATGTACGGCATCAAGGAGCGCTACGAGAAGTTCCACGCGGTGGCATACACGAACGAGGCGATCGAGAGCTCGGTGTTCGCGTCGAACCGCTTCATTCCGGACCGCTATCTGCCGGACAAGGCGATCGATTTGATCGACGAAGCCGGCGCGCGCGTGAAGCTGCGCCAGACGACGTTGCCGCCGGGACGTGGCCGACATTCAGAAGCGCATCAAGTTTCATCGTGCACCGCATGGAGAACGCGATCGCGAATCACGAGTTCGAGAAGGCGCGGTTCTATCCGATGAAGAGCGCAAGGAACGCGAGAACCTGCGCATGCTCCGCGAGAAGTACACCTGGACGACACGTCGACCGGCGTGGTGACCAAGGACGACATCGAGGATGTCGTCGCGCGTTGGACCGGCGTGCCGATGACCTCGATCAAGGAAGAGGAAATCTCGAAGCTGCTGCGGATCGAGGAAGAGCTGCACAAGCGCGTGATCAGCCGGACAAGGCGATTTCGGCGCTGGCGCGGGCGATCCGGCGGTCGGCGGGCGGGGTTGAAGTCGCCCCAGCGGCCCTCGGGTTCGTTCCTGTTCCTGGCCCGACAGGCGTCGGCAAGACGGAAGTGGCGCGGGCGCTGGCCGAGTTCCTGTTCGGCAGCGAGGAATCGCTGGTGCGCTTCGACATGTCGGAGTTCATGGAAAAGCACTCGGTGTCGAAGGCTGATCGGCTCGCCGCCCGGCTACGTGGGCTACGAAGAGGGCGGCCAGTTGACGGAGCGCGTGAAGCGCAACCGTATTCGATCATCCTGCTGGATGAGATCGAAAAGGCGCACCCGGACATTTACAACTCCTGCTGCAGGTGTTCGAAGACGGCCAGTTGACCGACGGACTCGGCAACACGGTGGACTTCAAGAACACGATCATCATCATGACGTCGACCTGGGCGCCCGCTTCCTGGACAAGAAGAAGGGCATGGGCTTCGACATCCCCAGCGAGCGGATTCCCGCGAAGGTGGAGGATCGGTGATGGCCGAAGTGAAGAAGGCCTTCAATCCGGAGTTCCTGAACCGCCTGGATGAAGTGATCCTCTTCATGAGCCTGACGGATGAGGACCTGATGCAGATCGTCGACCTGCAGGTGGACATCATCAACGTGAATCTGGCGGCCAAGCAGTTGAAGATCCAACTGACGCGGAAGCGACGAAGTACATCCTCGAGAAGACGATGGGCGACCGTTCGTACGGGCGCGCGTCCGCGCGCCGCGCGCTGCAGAAGTACATCGAGGATCCGCTGGCGGAGTTGGTGATCCAAGGGTCGCTGCCGCGGCCGTGCGAGCTGGAAGTCTACCTGGGCGATACCGGCATCTTCTGCCGGCCGATCAACCAGGAGCAGCCGAAGGCGAGCCGGCGGTGGTCGGCGCGGGCGGCGGGACGGCGACGCTCAGCGAAGGTCTGGCGCTTTACACGTTCTAGGCGATCCTCGCACGAATCAGACATGGCCTCGGCTTCGGCCGGGGCTTTGTCTTTTGCGGAATCGCGTGGCTGAGGCTCAAGTGTGGGTGGGGGATGGACGATAAAGAGGGGAGAGCGGAAGTTCTGGCGTAAGATAGGGAACAGTCATGACACCGAGCCCAGCCAAATCGGTATTGACGGAAGAGGAGTATCTCCAATCCTCCTTCCAGGATCTCGACCGCGAGTTCCTGCACGGTGAATTGGTGGAACGCACGATGCCCGATTACGCTCATGGCGTGACCCAAGGGAGCCTGAGCTACTACTTCGTGCGGCTGCGGCGGGAGCAGGGCCTGCCATTGTTTCTGCGACGGAAGTGCGGGTGCGGCTGGAGAGTGGCCGTTATGTGGTTCCCGACGTCGCGGTTTATTCGCCGACAGAGCCGAAGCAGCGGGTGCCCGAGATCAAGCCGCTGGCCGTCATGGAGATCCTGTCGCCCGATGAGGCGATGGCCAAGATTCGCGGCAAACTGCAGGAATACGTCACCTGGGGCGTGCCCCACGTTTGGCTGGTGGATCCGCACGCGAAATCGCTGTATGTCTGCGATGGAGCCGGGCTGCGGGAAACCACTTCCTTCCCCTGCCCGAAGCCGGGCTCACGATCACCGCGGCCGATATCTGGCCGGAATAGCTAACGCCCGCCGCAATACTTCGCCTTTCTCCGCTTGCGCCTCAGGCATCAGGCGGGTGAGGTTGCGAATGCCGCGTCGGAATCGGCCGGATGCGTCGACATGAATTCGGCCGGACGCGCGCCTTGGTGCATGCGCGACATGCGGTCCCAGAGTTTGGGGGGCTTCCTCCGGATCGAAGCAGGCCCGAGCGGCCCAGGATGAGGCCGATGTGGTCGGCTTCGTTCTCATGGTCACGGGAAGAAAGGCAGGAGCACGCCGAACTGGGCGCCCAAGCCGAGGGCGGCCATGACGGCGCTTGCTTGCCGCGATCCATCTCGCTGACGGCGACGCCGGCGGCAAGCGTGCCGATCTGCACGAGCTTTTGCTGCGCCATGCGCTCGGCACCATGCCGGGCGATGACGTGGCCGATCTCGTGGCCGAGCACGGCGGCCACCTGGCTCTCGTTTTTCCACCACCTTGTACATGCCGGAGTAGAACGCCACCTTGCCGCCGGGCAAGGCGAAGGCGTTCACCTCATCGGAGGCGAGCTGATTGAACTCCCACTGATAATTGTGATCGTCGCTGACTTCGACGAGCTTGCGGCCGATGGCCTTCAGGCGCTCCGCCTGCGGGCCGGTAGCGACCTGCTCCTGCGCCAGCATCTGGCGATACGACTGGTAGCCGAGAGCCATCTCTTGCTCCCGGCTGATGTCGACGAGCTGGGTGCGGCCGGTCAACGGGACCGTCTGCTGATGAGAGAAATAGTAGTAGCCGAGATAGCCCAGGAATAGAAGGATGGGGAGCAGCTTGATGCCGCCCCCGCTCCGGGGCTGATCGTCGTCGTAGGCGCCCGGACCCATTGGTTAGCGACCTCCGAACAACCGGCCGGCGACGCCCTTGAGGATGTCGTCCACCGCCGAGCCGTCGCCATTCTGATCGAGCAGGCCGCCCAGCATGCCCATGACGCCGCCCGAACCCTGCTGCTGCATGACACCCGAGAGATTCGAAGCGGAGGACTGCTTGCTGAGCGCGCCCATGGCGAGCGTGGCGACGACGGGCAGCAACTGCTTCAGGAGGCCGGTGTCGAGGCCGGTTTGCGCGGCGGCGTTGGCAGCCACCTGGCGCGAGACGTCCTTGCTGCCGAGAATGTGGCCGAGGATGGAATTGCCGTCGGCGACGGTGCCGGCGCCGGCCAGCGAGGAGGGATCGTCGAGGTACTGGCCGTGGTTGCCGCCGGTGAGGGCGCCGAGGAGACTCTCGAGGCCGCCTTCCTGCTGGACGTTGTTCTGAATGCCGCCGGTGAGCGCGGGGAGGAGCGCACCGATGGCAGATTGGGCTTGATCGGGGCTCAGGCCGAACTGGCCGGCCACCTGTTGCACGACACCGCCACCCGCGGCGCCGAGAATGCTTTGAAGCAGTGGGTTCATTTGTTAATTACCTTCTTCCCAGACGGAGATTCAAGAAGAGTATAACCCGGGCCAGTTGGTGGGGGCACCTGATGCTGTTATACTGGGGACAGGTTTGACGTCCAGCAGTCGGCTGCCAATCAGCCGGCTTTTTTGTTGGCCGGCTCGGAGAATTTGACGGCCACGGCGGCGGACAGCTCGAACCTGATTCAGGCGACAAAGCGATAAAGAGTGAGGTAGAGGAAGCCTTGAGCGGGATCTATCAAGCGATCGACGTGTTGAGCAAGGAGAAGGGCATCGACCGGCAGACCGTGCTGGAAGCGGTGAAGGACTCCATGATCATCGCGGCGCGGAAACATTACCGGACGAACGAGGACATGGAGGTCGATTTCGACGCCAAGTCCGGCGAGCCCACCATTTACGGCGTGCGCCGCGTGGTAGAGACGGTGACGGATCCGTTGCGGGAAATGAGCCTGGACGAAGCGCGGCGGCACGACGCGGCCATCGAGTTGGACGGCGTGGTGCGCATGAAGAAGCCGAAGGCGGCGGCAGAGCTGGGGCGCATCGCGGCGCAAATGATGAAGCAGGTGCTGCTGCAGAAGGTGCGCGAGGCCGAGCGGGAGAACGTGTATTCGGAGTTCGCCGACCGCATGGGCGAGCTGGTGAACTGCGTGGTGAAACGCGTGGAGCCGACCGGCGACATCGTCGTCGACATGGCCAAGACCGAAGCGCGGCTGCCGAAGAAAGAGCAATCGCGGCTCGAGAGCTTTTCGGTGGGCGAGCGCGCGCGCTGCGTGATCAAGACGGTGGAGAAGACCGGCAAGAACGCGGGCGTGATCGTGTCGCGCGGCGACGCCATGCTGGTGCAGCGTTTGTTCGAGCAGGAAGTGCCGGAGATCTACGACAACACGGTGGTGGTGAAGGCTTGCGCGCGCGAAGCGGGCGAGCGCACGAAGATCGCCGTGTGGAGCCGGGACCGGGACGTGGATTCGGTGGGCGCGTGCGTGGGCATGAAGGGCATGCGCGTGCAGTCGATCATCCGCGAGCTGCGCGGCGAGAAGATCGACATCATCGAGTATTCGGACGATCCGTCGGTGTTCGCGCAGCATGCGCTGTCGCCGGCGAAAATCAGCCGCGTGAATGTGCTCGATCCGAACGGCCGGCACATGGAAGTGATTGTCGATGACAGCCAGTTGTCGCTGGCGATCGGCAAGAAGGGCCAGAACGTGCGGCTGGCGGCGAAGCTGCTGGGCTGGAAGATCGACATCAAGAGCGAAGAAGAAAAGCGGCGCGAGGCGCAGGGCGCCGGCGCGGCTCACGCGCTGTCGGGCACGCCGATTTCTTCTTTGATGGAAAACGGTTTGTCCGAGGAGATCGTCGATCGCCTGGTGGCGGCCGGCGTGGGCTCGGTGGAGAAAGTGGGCGGCATGACGCCCGAGGATTTGACGGCGATCGAGGGTGTGACAGAAGAGATGGTGGAGCAGATCGCCGGAGCGGTGAACGCGTTCTACGGGCAGGAGCCCGGTACGCTGGCGCCGGAAGAGCCAGAAGTGGAAACGGCCGCCGTGGAAGAAGCGCCGGCCGGGCCATTGAGGCGGAAAACGAATCTGCTACCATAAAGGACGCGGAATCGGCCAGTTGACGGCACCCCTGGCGAATGACGGAGACCCGACGGTTGGAAGAGGAGTAGTCTCGAAAGGCGGCGTGACCACGCTGCCGGCATTATGACTGGTATTCGAATCAACGAGCTGGCTCGTGAGTTGGAGGTCCCCTCGGGGTCATCATCGAGATGCTCCCGGAGATGGGTGTCGCGATAAGAAGAGCCACTCCAGCTCCCTCGAGCCCGAGTTGGTGGACAAAGATCAAGGAGCGCCTCGGCCTGCGCCGGCCGGGCGCCGCGCCGTCATTGCCGTTCGTGCCGTCTCAACTCCGATGAAGCCGCCGATGTCCCGCCCCGCGCCTCCCCCCGCCGTGGTGGCGGCCCCACCGTCCCATTCCTCTTCCCCCGCCGAAGCCGGTGGAGCCGCGCGCGGAAACGCCCGCGCCGCCGGCCCCGCCCACCCTGGTTCCGGCTCCGGCCGCCGCCGTCCAGCCCCGAACCTGAGAGTCCGAAACCCGCACCAGTGGTGGTGCGCCCCGAGGTCCCCCTGGAACCTGCCAAGTTGAAGCCGGTCGAACCGCGGTCCCGGCGATTCCCGTGCCACCGGTGCGAACTGCGCCGTTGCGTCCGCCATTGGCCGCGCAAGGAGGAGCGCCAGCCGCTCCGGTGACTCCGCCGGTAGCGCCGCCGGCCGCCCCGCCCGCTGCCGTGGTGGCGCCCCCTCCGGCTGCGCCGCCGGCCGCGGTTGTACCGCCCGCTGCGCCCGCTCCGCCTCCGCCGGCCGCGCCAGTGGCCGCCCGCGCCGACGCCGGGGGCTCCGGCGCCGGGAACACCTGCTCCGCCTCCGCCGAGACCCACGCTGCCACAGCGGCCCCGCCGCACCAGCCGCACAGGTCACCCGGCCGCAGGGAGGGGGTGCCGCTCCAGGAGCGCCACGTCCCGGCCAGATTTTGAGCCGTCCGGCGCCCTCCATTCCGCAGATTCCGAAACCGCCGTCGGCCGCGCCGGGTATTCCGGTGCCGCCGCCGCCGCGTCCCACGCCTCCGTCGGCCGTCGTGGCCGCGGGCGGATCGGGCGCACCGCAGATTCCGCGTCCGCCGGCCAAGGGTCTGGCGGGACAGCCGGCCGCGCGGCCGGTGGTGCCGCCGCGTCCGGATTTGGTGGCGCGCCTCCAGGGACAACATCCGCAGCAGGGTCCCGCCGCGTTCGGCGCCGGGAGCGCCGGTGGCTCGTCCGCCGCAGCAGTCGCGCGGTCCGCTGCCGGGCCAACCGTTGCACCGTGTCCGATTCGTCCGGGTCAACCGGGGATGCCCTCGCCGGGCCGCCCTGGTGGTCCGATGCCCGGCTCGCCGCAAGGACGTGGCCCGGGTGGACCGGGACGGCGTCCGATGCATCCCACATCGCCGCTGCGGGCCCGAGCCGGCCGTGCTGCCGCCGTCCGACGCCCCCGGCGCTGGACGCCGCCATGCGTCGAAGCCCGGCGCGAAGAAGCCCGAGAAAACGGAAGAGGAGGGTCGTCTCCGCGAGTTCCGCCATCGCCGCGAAGAGCAGGTGCAGGCGCCGAACAAGGAGATCACCATCTCGGAAGGCATCACGGTCAAGGAATTGCCGAGAAGCTGGGCCTGAAGGGCGCCATCGTGGTGAAGAAGCTCTTCGAGATGAAGATCTTCGCCACCATCAACCAGAGCCTGGAAGTGAAGGTGGCCGAGCAATTGGCCAAAGCCTTCGGTTCCGCCGCCACGCAGATGAGCTTCGAAGAGGAAGCCACCTGGGAAGTGGAAATGGCCGAGGAGACGCAGGATCTGCTGAAGCGGCCGCCGGTAGTGACCATCATGGGCCACGTCGACCACGGCAAGACTTCGCTGCTGGACAAGATTCGCGAAGCCAGTGTCGCCCTGCGCGAAGCGGGCGGCATTACGCAGCACATTGGCGCGTATCAGGCCGAGAAGAACGGCGAGAAGATCACGTTCATCGATACGCCGGGCCACGAAGCGTTCACCCGCATGCGCGCCCGCGGCGCCAAGGTGACCGACATCGTGATTCTGGTGGTGGCCGCCGACGACGGCGTGATGCCGCAGACGCTCGAGGCCATTGACCACGCGCGCGCGGCGAAGGTGCCGATCATTGTCGCCATCAACAAGATGGACAAGCCGGACGCCCAGCCGGACCGCATTCAAGCAGCAGCTCAACGAGCGCGGTTGCTGGCGGCCGATTGGGGCGGCGAAGTGGAAATGCTGCCGGTGTCGGCCAAGACTGGCGCGGGCATCGACAGTTTGCTCGAGACCATCTGCTGGTGGCCGAGATGGGCAACTTCCGGTCAAACCCGGCGCGCCCGGCCATTGGCAACGTGCTCGAAGCGCAGCTCGACCGCGGCCGTGGTCCGGTGGCGACGGTGTTGGTCCAGAACGGCACGCTGAAGGTCGGCGATTACTTCATCTGCGGCTCGGTGTTCGGGCGCGTTCGCGCGCTGTACGACGAACTGGGCGGCCAGGTGCGCGAAGCGGAGCCCTCGAAGCCGGTGGAGGTGCTCGGCTTGGAATCGTTGCCCGAAGTGGGCGATACGTTCCAGGTGGTGATCGACACGGCGAAGGCGAAGCAGATTGTCGGCTTCCGCGAGGCGCAGGAGCGCGAAATCGAGATGGCGAAGAAGAAACGCCTCTCGCTGGAAGCGTTCCACCGCCAGATGAAGGAAGGCGAGAGCAAAGAGCTCAACGTCATCATCAAAGCGGATGTGGGCGGCTCGGCGGAAGTGCTGGCCGACACGCTGCAGAAGCTGACCAACGACAAGATCACGGTGCGCGTGATCCACAAGGGCGTGGGCGCGATTACGGAAACGGACGTGCTGCTGGCGACGGCTTCGGAAGCCATCATCGTCGGCTTCAACGTGCGGCCGCAGAAATCGGCCACGACGCTGGCGGAGAAAGAGCAGATCGACATTCGTCTCCACACGATCATCTACGAACTGGTGGATGAGATGAAGAAGGCGATGGTGGGCATGCTCGAGCCGGTGCTGAAGGAAGTGATTCAGGGCCGCATCGACGTCCGGGAAGTGTTCCGCATCACGAAGGTGGGCACGGTGGCCGGCTGCTATGTGACCGAGGGCTTCATCACGCGCCAGAGCGAGGTCCGCGTACTGCGCGACAACGTGGTGGTGCACACGGGCAAGGTGGACGCGCTGAAGCGCTTCAAGAACGACGCCAGCGAAGTGAAGCAGGGCTTCGAGTGCGGCATCTCGCTGGTGAACTTCCAGGACATCAAGCAGGGCGACGTGCTGGAAGCGTTCATCACGGAGAAAGTCCAACAAACTTTCGCCTAGCGGACTCGACTGGCGAAAACGCAAGAAAGGCCCGCGCTCGAAGCGCGGGCCTTTTTCCGTCGTACTGGCCTCGGGCGAACTAGTTCTCGCCGTTCACCAGGACGCTGAGATTGGCGGAGCCCGGCGTGGTATCGCCCCAGACGGCGCTGTCGCCCACCAGCACTTTGTCGCCCCAAACGGCGCTGAAGGCTTTGTTCGTGGCGTCGCCCCAGACGGCGGAATCGCCCCACACGGCGCTGTCGCCCCACACGGCGCTGGTACCGACCAGGACGCGATCGCCCCACACGGCGCTGTCGCCCCACACGGCGCTATCGCCCCAGACGGCGCTGGCGGCTTTGACGAGGTAGACGTTCTTCTTCTTACGGTCGTAGCGGATGGTGGGAGAGGCGGCGGTTTTGCCGGCCGCGAGCGTCTCGGTGTTGTTCAGCGCGGCCCAGGCGTCGAGGTAGCCAGCGCCGACCGTGAAGATGTCGTATTGGCTGGTGTACTGGATGCCGGTGACAGGGTCAATGGCAGTAGAGGAGGCCGGAAAGGTCTTCGTCGCCGTCTTCATCAGCCGGGCTTTCACCTGATCGGGATTGAGGCCCGGGGTCTTCTGAAACAGCAGCGCGGCGCTGCCCGAAACGATGGCGGTGGCCATGCTGGTGCCGGGACGCCGGTGTAGTTCACTGGCCCGAGTTGCCTCCGCCGATAGCGCGGCGCTCAACAGGCTGTTGGGCAGTGAATACTCGGCGACCGGCACAAGCGAGCCGTTGAAGGTCTTGCTGAGGAAGCAGTTGAAGCTGAGATTGGAGACGAGCTTGTTGCCGGGAGCGACGAGGTCGGGCTTGACGACGCGGTCGATGACGGTGGGGCCCTTGGAGCTGTAGCTGGCCACCCGGTCGTCGGCGCGCACGGCGGTCTCGAACGTCTTCATGGCGCCCACGGTGAGGACGCGAGGATGATTGCCGGGCGAACTGATGGTGGCATAGCCGGAGGTGCCGGCGGAGTTGTCGCGGCCGTTGTTGCCGGCGGAGGCAACCACCAGAATGCCCGCGTTGACGGCGGCATCGATGGCGAGGCCAAGCGGATCCCTGGTGTAGCTCTCACGCACGGAACGCCGAGCGAGAGATTGATGATGCGGATGTTGTACTGCGCCTTGAGCTCGATGGCCTTGGTGATGGCGGCGATGACGGCGGAATCGGTGCCGGCGCCGTTGCCGTCGAGTACGCGGAGATTGATGAGATTCGCCTTGGGGGCCATGCCGCGGTACGTGTAAAGGAACGATGTGCCGGACGAGGCCGCGCCATTGCCGGCCACGAGGCCGGCGACATGGGTGCCGTGGCCGAAGGTGTCGTCGGCCTTGGTTTCGCCCGCAACGAAATTCTGCGAGTAGACAATGCGGGACTTGGTGGTGCCATCCAGGCTCAAATCGGGGTGCGCGGAGATGCCGCTGTCGATGATGGCGATGCCGACGCCAGTGCCGTCCCAACCATAGGAGCGGCAATGTCGCCGCCGGCCGTGCTGATGGCCTGGTCGAAGAAGGCTTTCACTTCGCGGTCCGGCGTGATGTACTCGACGTTGGGGTCGAGCGCAAGCTCGTCGAGGGCCTCCCAGGTGGCGCTGAAGGAGACGGCGTTGAGCACCGGCAGTTCCTGGCGGGGACGGAGCCCAGCACGGCGGATGGCTTTTCCAGCCGCCAGACTGCCCTCGCGGTATTGAACGATGACGTTGACGGGCTGATTCGAATCCGCGCGAGCCATTCGGAGGGCGTCGAAGTCAGGCGCCAACTTGGCCGGGCGCTGAATCTGCGCCGACAGCGTGACGAACCCAGCCACGCCAGCAATCAACAATCGAAGGAGCATGCCCAACAGAAAGCAATTCAGCCGCCACGGGCAAGTGCTTGATTCGACTCGAGGGTCGACCTGGGGAGCCGACAGCTTGGCCGAGCGAAGCGGTCAAAATGTCCGCTCTTCGGGATGAAGCTGATCGTGGTCCTCGAGCGATTCAGGTGGGTGAGCACCTCGAGCGGGAAGCCGGCGCTCTCGATCAAGAGATTCTCGAAGCGAGTGGCTTGGCGGTGGCTTCGCCAATGGGCAGCGCGGAGGGAAACAGGAGGTGGACGCTCATGATGGTCCGCTGGCCGGTGTCGCGGAAGCGCAACCGGTGGGCGGAGGCTCCGGTTTCTCGAGCGACGCGGGCGACGAGGGCATGCATCTCGGGAGCGCGGTTCGGATCGGGCAGGTCCATGAGCCCGCGCACCGCCTGGCGGACGAGTTGGCCGCCCGACCAGAGAATGTTCAGGGCGACGGCGATGGCGATGAGGGGGTCAAACGGCAGCCAGCCCGTGAACAGGACGAGCGCCAGGCCGGCCACCACGCCAAAGCTGGTCCAGCTATCGGTGAGCACATGCTGGCCATTAGCCACCAGGATGAGCGAGTTGCGCTGGCGGCCGGTGCGCACCAGATAGAGGCCGAGCACGAGATTGATGGCGCGGCGGCCAGCGTGATGAGCGTGCCGAGGCCGAGCCGCTCGATGGTGAGGCCATGCAGCCATTTGTCCACGGCCGCGAAGATGATGAGGAAGGCGGCCAGGATGATCATGCCGCCCTCAAAACCGGCGGAGAAGAACGTGATGCGCTCGTAGCCGTAGGGCGATTGCTCCGTGGCCGGGCGCTCGCTCAGGCTGAGCGCATAAGCGGCAAAGGCGACGGCGGCGACGTGAATGATGCTCTCGGCCGCATCGGAAAGAATCGCCGTGGAGCCGGTGAGCAGATAGGCGGTGAACTTGCCGGCCAGCATGAAGACGCCCGTCACCAGCGACAGGCGCATGGCGAACCGGCGGTCACGGGCGGCGGCGGCAGCAGAGTCCTGCATCAGTCTCTCTTCATCGTAGCGCCGCCCTCCGGAGCCGCTTCAAGTGATGGACATGAACAGCCCCACACCACGCCAGATGACGTAGGCCCAGAGGGATCATTTCGACGATCTGGACAAAGCGCACAAAGTTGCGGTTCATGAACTCGAAGCGCAGAAAGAGCGCGCAGACGAGCCCCAGGTAGACGAGGGTGGGATTGAGCCCGCCATCCCAGGTGAGCATGTGCAGGCCGATCATCAGGTGAAAGACGAGCGGCACGTTGGAATCGAGACGGCCAGTGTAGCGAAAGACGAGCAGCCAGAAGGCGGCGGCAACAATCGCAATGGTACCGACGATGAACATGGTCCTCTGGTAGGACTGATCGGCAGATTCGTTCAGAAAGACCAGAGCAGACTGACGAATCCCGTGTGCGCGCGGTAATCCTGCAGCACAGCCAGCTTCTCGTCGTAGCCGTAGTACTGATAGCCGAAGTTCCAGCGCAGCTTCTGGTGGAGCTTGACGGAAAGGCGCACCTGGGGTGATTGGAAGCTCAGCGGGAAGGTCTGGGCGTTATAGAAGGCCGGCGCGAAGCCGCCGTGAGGGCGGTGGCCAGGGCGTTGCGGCCGTCGCCCGTATCCTGCACGCGCGAGTAGCCGAAGATGAGATCGGCGCGATCCTTCAGACTGACGCGGACATTGGCGTAGGTGGCATGGACGTTGCTGATGTAGAGCGGACGCGCCATTGGTGAGGTTGCCTTCGGAGAAGTACGCCAGGCCGGTCAGGGTATCGAGATGAGTCTTGGTGTAGCCGGCGTCGAAGCCGAGGAAGCTGCGCGGGGTCCAACTGCCGTCGACGCCATAGTAGCGGCCGCGGGAGCTGTGCGAGAACAGCGAAACGGAGTTGAAGTTGTAGCGGTTGCGCGCCTGGGCGTTGAACTGGAAGTTCTTGCGCTTGTAGATGAGCCGGGCGCCGAGCGCGTGGTAGTTGCGCTCGGAGAGAGTGTAGAAAGGCCGGTCGGCGCGGCTCACCTCGGCATCGAGATTGATCTGCAGCGGCTTCATCGGGCGCAGACGCACGCCGAAGAGGCCGGTATGCATGCGGTTGGTCTGCTCGGCGGTGAGGCGGTCGGGCGGGGAAGGAGTTGTCGAGCGGGCCGTTCTGCTCGATGGAGCGAATGCGGCGATCGGTGAACTGGTAGCCGGAGAAGACGCTGAACTGGCGATTGAAGGCGTAGTTGACGTCGGTGGTATTGGTGAAGGCGCGGATGCCGAGATACTGGAAATCGAGGTTGGCGATGCCGGGCGAGCCGTTGTTGAACTCGCGGTAGGAGGAATCGCCTCCATGCGGGTGGAATGGAACGCGGAGTGGTTTCGAGAAGGTCAACTTCTCATTCGGAAAGAGGCTGAACGTGAGGTGCCGGTGGTGACCGGACGGCGGCCGTTGCCGAAGACGAGATACTGGCGGTTCTGGACGGCGCCGAAACGCCCGTGCCGAGCGCGGCTTCGTTCAGGATGAAATCGCGGCGGCCCACCACGTGGCTGAAGCGTCCGTTGAGGGCGAACCACTGCTTCTTCTCCGTCATCAAGTTCAGCCGCCAACTGGGCGCGTCGCCGCGCCAGGGCTGGCCGCGCTGCAGGCTGGTGAGCGTGGTGGAGGTGACGTTCGGATTGAGCCCGGACGAGCTTTGCGTGTGAACTCGCGCGGATCGTCCTTGAACCATTCATGGCCGCGCTGCCAGAAAAGCTTCAGTCCGGCGGCCTTCACTTCACCGCCGAAGCGGACTTCATTCTGTTGCCGGCGGACGTCGGAGAAGTAGCTGAAACTCGTTGCCGCGGGAATCGAACAACTTGCGTGGTGGACAGGCCGGCGCCGGACTGCGAGTTGCGCGAGTAGCCAACGAAGAACTGAATGGCCGATTGGGGACGCAGCGTCAGGGTGTGGTCCTGCAGGCGGTGCGTGGTGTCGAGCCGGTGGAGAAAGCTGGGGTCCCGGCGCCAGGAAGACGAACCCGGGATTGTAATAGGCGTTCTCGCGCCAGAGCAGATCATAGCGGTACAGCTTGTTTTTCGCGACGCGAAAGTTCGCGGATTGATACGGATCGTTGCCGAGACCGAGCGTGTTCAGCGTGAGCTCGTCGAACCATCTTCCCTGCCCTTCCTTCGAATAGACGGAGAGGCCGGAGCCAAGCAACCGGATGCCGTTGCGGAAATTGACGTCGGAACGGTACTTCCCGCGGTTGCCATCGACGTTGGCGAAGCGGTAGCCGGTCTCGAAGCTGTTGAAGAGCGTGTAGGCGCCGCCCTCGATGGCCTCGCCGCGCGCCGGGCCGACTCTGGCGTCGGTGGGCGCGACGGTGGGCTGGGCGGGGGCGGCGGCGCTCGCCAGGGCCAGGAAAAGGAGGGATTTCTTCATGGCCGTTATCTCCGGAAGAGGGCGTCGCCATTGGATCCGTGGATGCGGACGTGGCAGAGGGTGCAATTCTGGTAGCGCGGGTCGGCCATGTTGTGCGAACCCGATTGCGTCTTGATACCGTCGCCCTGGCGGCCGAAATTGCCGGCGCCGTTGTGGCACTCGAGCAGAGCGTGAAAACGGCGGGACGCCGCAGCAGACGGGCGTTGGTGGAGCCGTGCGGCGCGTGGCAGGTTTCGCAGCCATCCACCGGACGGCGGCATGTTCGAAGGCGAAGGGACCCCGCTTGTCGATGTGGCACTTGAGGCACGGCTGCTCGTTCACTTGCGCTTGCGCCACCAGCCGCGGCCGCTGGCCCATGCGCCACGTGGGCGCGTCGGTACCGTGCGGATTGTGGCAATCCGAACACTGCATGAAGCCTTCGTTCACCCGGTGTTTGAAAGGCAGGGAGAACTGGGCGCGAACCTGGGAATGGCAGTTGCCGCAGAGGTCGATCTGCTTCTTGGCGAGCAACGCCCTTGGGAGTGGTGGAGCCATGAATGGAGTGGCAGTTGTTGCAGACCACCTGCGCCTGAGTATGCTCCGAGCGCCGGATATTCGCCCGCGACATTTGGCTCGCGTGGCAGCGCAGGCAGTTGTCCATCGCCTGGCGGGAGGTCTTCAGGGAGAAGGCGAAGATCTTCGATTTGTCGCCCATGCCCTGGATGTGCTCGTAGCCCGGTCCATGGCAGCCCTCACAACCGGTTTGGTCCTTGGGCTTTTCGAGAACGGCCAGCTTCTGATGCGGGTTCTTGAAAAACGACGAAACGATGTCGGATGGCAGGTGCGGCAGGCGATGTTGCCCACGTAACCTTGGGCGTCGGGCACGACGCCTTTGGGCAACGGCACCTTCGGCTTGACGACGGGCGGTTTGGCGGCCGGTGGTGGCACGGGGGCTTGCGCACCCCACGCGGCTGCCGACATCAAGACGGCAAAGCCCCTCTGAAGCAAAGCACTGCCCTCAATTATAGCCCCGGCGGTTTTCGTTTTTGTTAACTCGGCGCACCGGCGTCAGAAGAGAAGCGAGATGCCGGCCGAGGCGACGAAGTTGTGAATCCAGCCGTCGAGCTTGGCGCCGGGCGCCGGCGCGATGACCTTCTTCGGCAACTGCGTGAAGTAGTCGCGGACGTCGACGCGGAACAGAATCCGGTCGGAGACCTTGAACTTCACGCCGCCGCCGAAGCTGATGAGCGGCTTGATCTCGGAGGTCTTGGTGAGAAAGGCGAGATTGCTGAGGGGCCGCGACACCGCCTCGGTGCCGGTGCCCTGATACATCTTGATGCCGCCACCAACGGCGAGAAACGGGCGCACACGTTGCCGCACGCTGGCCGAGTGGATCAACAGGTCGTAGTGGAAAGCGCTCGAACGGGCGCCGAACTTGACGTTCGTGGAGCCAGAAGACAGGCTCAGATCGTTCTTCTGCCAGGTGTAGCGGAATTCGCCGCCGATGTAATCGGTGGAGTTGTTGCCGATGTAGCCGGTGAAGCCGAAGCCGTTGTCGAGCTTGGGCGTTGCCGGTCACCGAGGCGGCCGACACGGTGCGGCCGGTATAGAAGCTGGCCGCCGCGCCGGCGCCGACTTCCCAGCGCTGGGCATACAGGGCCGGAAGCGAGAGAACGAGAGCAGTAATGACAACGCGCATGGCGCGATTCCTCCATCCAGACTGAAGTTTGTTTTTTGACCGCCGGGGCGGGAAGCGCTCGAAGCCGGCGCTTCCTCGTTATCGTTGCTGACTCTCTTCTCTCGGGCTTGGTGTTCGTTACTCGATGACGCGGACGTTGACCTGCGTTTGGCCTGAGCCCTGGCGGATCACGAGCGGGATTTCCAGGCCGAGCGGCGCGTTGCGCGGGATCGAAGCATTGATCTGATAGACGCCAACCTGGCCGGGCGTGAGGCCCGCGTAATCAACCGGCAGTTCGACGCTGCCGAGGAACAGCACGGGAGGCACGAGCGCGGCGGCCCAGCGGCGAGGCGGGAGCGGGCAGGCCCTCATCGATGGCGGGGCTGGTGCGGCCCATGCCGGTGAGATAGATGGTGACCTTGTCGCCCCGGCGCACGGGGTTGTTGCCCGTGGCGAGCAAACCGTTGCGCGCATTGATCACCGAGGGCACCGGATCGGTGATGCCGTCGACGGCCTGGCGGAAGACGCCGGGAGCCGTGGGCAGAATCGCGAGATTGAAGCTGTCGCTGATGCCGCCGGGCGTCCGCATGATCATGGTGACATTGCCGGAGAGGCCGAAGGGGCAGTTGCGCATTGACTGTCTTTCGCTAACGAAGACCAGCGGAATGGCGACGCCGTTCACCGTAATGCAGCTTTCGCCGAGAGCGGTGGGCAGCGGGATCTGGCGGGTGGCCACGTTCACCGGGCTCAGGCCCTCGCCGAAGATCGAAACGAGGCCGCCGGGCGCGACCGGACGCTGGCCGTCGGCGGCGTTGACCACGCGGCTCAGCGCGGCGGCGCCGTGGCGGCGTCGTAGGTCCAGGGCAGCACGGTGAAGCCGGAGACGGTGAGCGTGACGATGTTGTTGCGCTCGGCATGACGGCCAGCGTCCGCGTGAACGGCGTGGAGGCGTCGTTGGTGAGCGGCGCTTCGATGATGCGCGTCGTCTTGGCGGTTTGCGCCTGCGCGCCGCCGGTTTCGACGCGCTGGATCACGCCGGGCGCCGTCAGGCCGGCCGAGGTGAGACGGAAGCCGGATTGATCGATGAAGGCGAAGCCGGACGAGGTCAGGCCATCGTTGAAGCGCTGCGTGGGCACCAGCGACGAGTTCAACAGGGCGTTGCCGATGGCGAATTGATCGAAGCTCGAGGCGGCATAGGCGCCCGCCAGGGTGGTGAAGTCCTTGCGCGAGACGGTAAAGCTGTCCACGTTGCCGTCATAGAGCAGCAGACTGCCGTCGGCCTGCGCGGCCAGCACGCGGCTGCCGTTGCCGGCGGCGACCAGCGTGGTGTTGTCGCTGACCTTGTTCTCCCACACGCCGAGCGTCGGCAATTGCGAGGCCGAGCGGGTGAGGAGGTCGACCGCGTCGATCTTGTGTTCGGGGCAGGCGCAACGGATGGCCGCCAGCGTGCCGCGGGCCGACGAGGCGATCGACTTCGGATAGTGGCCGCCCGGAAAGCGGATGGGCGCCGACGCTTGCAGCGTCTCGAGGTCGTAGACCCAGGCGATCTGCGAATTGTTGTTGCCGATCATGAGCCAGCGCCGGTCCCAGGAGGTAGCCAGTTGCGTCGGCGTGTTGCCGGTCTTGAGCGTGGCGATCTGAGCGTAGGTCGAGCCGTCGAACACGAGGACTTCGTTGGTGTCCTGGCGCAGGACGAAGAAGCGGTCGCGCGAGGGATCGGGCAGGATGTCGACGAGCTTGCCGGGGATGTTGACCGTCAGGCCGCGCTGGTCGGGCTCGCGGTTGTTGATCAGCACGCGGACCGGCTTCACCTCGTTGACGGCGCCGGCCGACGTGATGCGCAGGGTGCCGGCGACGGGTGCCCTTGACGTTCTGATAGACGGCCGGATCGAGCGTCACGCGAATCGTGGCCGGCGTGACGCCCGAGGTGGGCGAGATCTGCAGGCCGGCGGTGGTCGACGAGATTTGGAAGTCGGTGGAGGCGCCCACTGCGGTCGCGCAGGACGAATTCGCGCGTGATGGCGCGCTTGTCGCAGAAGTTGCCTTGAAAAACGAGATCCTGCACGGATGCTTCGACGCGCGAAATCTGATCCATCTGGCCGATGGGGAAGATGGTGACGCCAGAGTCGGAGAGCTGGTAGGCGGTGGAGCCGTCGGCTGAGACGATGCCCTTGCCGGCGAGATTCTCGGCCAGCAGGAGGCGCTCGCGGACGGCGAGATTATCCTGGTCGACGACTTGCAGCACTTGCTCGAGCTGCGCGCCGCCGCCGGTGCCCCCCGTCGTTCCGCCTGTGGTTCCACCGGTAGCCGGCGCGGCCGTGGCCACCTGCGCGTAGATCACGCCGCGGTTTGAATCGAACAAATGGCGCCTTGGGCCAGAAGGCCGGAGGCATCGGGGAACTGAGCGAGATTTTGGAAGGTGCGATCGGCCAGGATCCAGCCGGAGACGAAGCGCGTGCCGTCCTGGTTGACCGTGACGACGCGCGGGCCCTGCGCCGGCGACGACGTATAGGTGACCCGCGAGACGCCCTTCGTATCGACCGAGTAGTAGAAGAGAAGCGTGTCCGAGAGGCCGTAAATGTGGCGGCGATCGCCGGAGACGCCGAGCGTCGCGTAGTGATCTGCAGCGGGAAATTGCCCTGCGGCTGCGGAATCGCCTTGGTGGCGATCTCGGCCATGGTGGCCACCTGGCGCGTGGTGCCGAGCGCGGGGTCGAAGAGCACGAACTCCGTGGCGGTGACGATCAACGCCAAGCCGTCGGCGCCGAAGGCGACGCCCAGCGGCGCCGCCGCCAGCGCGAATGTCTGCCGGGCGTTCGTGTTCAGATCGACGAGCGTCAAGGAGTTGCGGATGTTTGCCCGGCGGGGGCGGCGCCATAGTGGGTGATGGCCAGCCAGCGGCTGTCGGGCGAGACCGAAAGCGAGTTCGGTTGGGCCGCCACGTTCATCGACCGTTGAATGGTGCCGTCGGCCAGCGACATCACCTCGATGCGGTTGGCCGTGAAATTGGCGATGTAGAGGACGCCGCGGCTTTCATCGAGCGCCAGATCGGTGGCCTGGCCGCCGATGGGCACCACGCGGCCGAACGTCCCGGCCGGGGCGGCGGCCGGTTCGAACCCGGCGCCGAGAATCAAAATCAATAAGGAAAGCCAACTCCGCTTCACCATCACTTCGCACTCCTTCTTTCGAGGTAGTTTCATCGGTTGTCTATTCGCTGTGGCCATTCGCCTCGCGGCGGACGGCCTTCGGGAGGAGAGGCGGGCCAGGGCGGCCGGATCACGGATTCCCGCCGCGCCTGGCCCCGCCCCCGATTTTCTCGGGCGCGGCTCGCGCCACGCCTAATCGTCCGCGCTCTTCTTGCGCCGCAGCACGATGACGCCGAGGAACGCGATCGCCAACACGGCGCAAACGATCCGGACCATTGAAGCATCCATGAGTTTCGTGTCTCCTTTCTCCGTTCGCCCTCCTTGGCTCCCGCGCGACTCGGGGAAACGCCCGGAGGGATGATCTACCATCGGCCATTCCGGCCAGAAACTTCAGCGGCGGAGGTTCGTCCGGCGCGCTACATGTTGTTCATCATCGGGATCAGCTCGCGGATGATCTTGACGACCACCGGACCGACGGTGACGACGAACAACGTGGGAAGAATGCAAAAGAAGATCGGGAAGATGAGCTTGACGCCGAGCTTGGCGGCCTTCTCCTCGGCGATCTGCCGGGCCTGGACGCGCATGTAGTCGGCATGCGCGCGGAGGCTCTGGGCGACGCCAGTGCCGAAGCGGTCGGCCTGGATCAGCACGGCGACGAGCTTTTTCAAGTCTTCGACATTCGAGCGTTCCGCCAGGTTGCGCAACGCTTCGGCGCGCCGCTTGCCGGCCTTCAGCTCGTAGTTCACCATCGCGAACTCCTCGCTGATCTCCGGGTGCGCGTACTCGAGTTCCTTGGCCACCTGGATGATGGCCTGATCCAAGCCGAGACCGGACTCGACGCAAACCACCAGCAGGTCGAGCGCGTTGGCCAGGCCGCGGTGAATCTCCTTCTGCCGGCGCTGCCCGCGGATTTTGACGTATTCGTTCGGCCCCCAAAAACCGGCCGCCAGCGCCGCGCCGATGGCGACCACCTTGTTCGCGCTATCGGAGCCGGAGTTGAACACCAGCGCCGACATGAGCAGCGGCATGACGATGGCGCCGGCCACCTTCGATCCATACAGGATCTTCAATGCGTTCGGGCCCTTGATCCCGGCGCGGATCATGCGCCGTTGCATCGTCGAGGCGTCTTTGGGCGAGGCCGGAATGAAGTCGCCGAGTTTCTTGACGAGGTCGTGGAAGGCCAGGCTCGGATGCGACGGGCCGTCGGACTCGAAGCCGCCGCCGGTGACGCGCTCGATGGCCTCCTTCGGCTGCACCCACATCTTCATGCCGGCCAGCGAGATGACCAAAGCCACGGCCAGGAAGACGACGAAAGTGACGACGATCAGCATGTTGCCTCAAACCTCGATGGTGACGATCTTGTTGATGACGCCGTAGCCGATCAACTGGAGAAGGATGGCGGCGCCGGCCATGTAGTTGCCGGTCTCGTCGACCAGGAAGAACATGACGTAGGACGGGTTGGTCAGAAACATCAGCACGACGACGGCGATGGGGATCGACGACAGCGCCCCGCCCGTCATGCGGCCGTGCGCCGAAATCGCCCGGATCTTGCCGCGCAGCTTGAAGCGTTCCCGGATGATGTAGGCCAGCTTGTCCAGGATCTCGGCCAGGTTGCCGCCGGTCCGCTTCTGCAGCATCACGGCCGAAACGAAGAAGTGCACGTCGAGCGACGGCACCCGCTTGGAGAGCTTCTGCAAGGCGACGTCGAGCGGCATGCCGAGGTTGTGCTCCTCGAAGGTCCGGCGGAACTCGCTGGCCAGCGGCTCCTGGAACTCGCGGTGAATCATCTCGAGCGCCACCGAGAAGGCGTGCCCGGCGCGCATGGAGCGCGAAACGAACTCGAGGCTCTCCGGAAACAGCTCCTCGAAGCGGCGCAGGCGCTTCGAGCGCAGGCGCAGCAGATAGAGAATCGGGAACGAACCGGCCACCAGGCCGATGAGCGGGGCGTACTGCCGGTGGCTGCCCAGCAGCAGCCAGGAGACGAGCGCGGCGCCGGAGCCGCACATCAGGCAGTAGCGAACCACCTCGGACAGCTTCCAGCGCAGCCCGGCCTGCTCCACCAATTCCTCGATCTTGTTGGCCGCCTCGTACTTTTTCACCACCCGCACGATGCGGTGGGTCTTGTCGTCCTCGGTGGCGATCAGCGCCGCCTGCTTCTTGACCTTCTCCTTGGGCTTGTTGTCGCGCCCCGTCAGGCGGCTCTTGATTTGGTTCAGGTCGGCCGACTTGAACCATTTCGACACGGCCAGCCAGGCGCCAATGAAGACGCCCCAGACGGCGATCATGATGAGCACGAAGGTGAGCATTGTTCCCCCTTTCTCCCGGACTCGTAACCCGTGGCGCGGCCTAGACTTCGACGATCTCGTCGAACATGCTGGGGCTCAGGCGGATGCCGGCGGCCAGCAGCTTTTCATAGAACTTCGGCCGGATGCCGGTGGCCGCGAAGCGGCCGAGCACCTGCCCTTCCGGCGTCATGCCGCGCTTTTCGAAGACGAACAGATCCTGCAGCGTGATCATCTCGCCTTCCATGCCGGTGATCTCGGTGATGTGGGTCACGCGCCGCGATCCATCGCTGAAGCGCGAGGCCTGCAACAGCACGTTGACCGCGCTCGCGATCTGCTGCCGGACGCTGGTGAGCTGCATGTTGGAGTTGGCCAGCGAGACCATCACCTCGAGACGCGACACGCCATCACGCGGCGAGTTGGCGTGGATGGTGGTCAAGCTGCCGTCGTGGCCCGTGTTCATGGCCTGGAGCATGTCGAGCGCCTCCTCGCCGCGGACTTCGCCGCAGATGATGCGGTCCGGGCGCATGCGGAGGCTGTTGACCAGCAGTTCGCGCTGGCGCACGGCGCCGTGGCCCTCGAGGTTCGGCGGGCGGGTTTCCAGCCGCGCCACGTGCGGCTGCTTCAACTGCAATTCGGCCGCGTCTTCGATCGTGACGATGCGCTCGTTCGGGGAAATGAAGTAGGAAAGGGCGTTGAGCAGCGTCGTTTTGCCGGCGCCGGTGCCGCCCTGGATGATGATGTTCATCCGGGCCTTGACACAGGCCTCGAGCAGCTCCATCATGCCGCGCGTCATGGCTTTGCGCTCCACCAAGTCGGCCGGCATCAGCTTGTCCTGCGAAAAGCGGCGGATCGAGAGCAGCGGACCGTCAATGGCGAGCGGCGGGATGATGGCGTTGACGCGCGAGCCGTCGAGCAGACGGGCGTCGACCATCGGATTCGATTCGTCGATGCGGCGGCCCACCTGGCTGACGATCTTGTCGATGATGCGCAGCAGGTGCGAGTCGTCGCGGAAGGTGACGGAGGTGATCTCGAGCTTGCCGCGCCGTTCGACGTAGACCTGCTTGTGGCCGTTGACGAGAATATCGGAGATGGTGGGATCGTTCAGCAGCGTCTCGAGCGGGCCCAGGCCGAAGACCTCATCGAGCACCTCCTCGCAGATCTGCTGCTTTTCGAGCGAGCTGAGCAGCGTCGGTTCGCCGTCGATCAGCGTGATCAGCGCCTGGCGCACCTCGCTCCGGACGCGCTGGTTGTCGATCGTCGCCAGCGCCTCGAGATTGATCTTGTCGAGCAGCTTGCGGTGGAGCGTGAACTTCAGCTCCTGATATTCGGGCTTGAGCGGCGTCTTGGCGCGGCCCGCGTTCTTGAGCAGGCGCTGTTCCCAGCTCACCTGTTGTTTCTGGCCGGCTTCGGAAATCGGAATCATCTCGGGCGTCTCCTCTGTTCGATATCGGGCGTTCGTCTAGCGGGCGGGTGGATCCTGGCGGCGGCGCGTTCAACTGGCGCGCGCCCGCGCCTCGGGCGCGGCCGGCTTGGCGCCATGGCGCGCCGTGATCCGGGCCGAAAGAGCGTCGACGGCGCGGCCCAGGTCGGACTCGGCGCCGAGCGGCTGGCCGAGCGTCACCACCCGGTGCAGCGAAAAATAGTCGTTCGGGAAGGTGGCTTCGATCGGGCAGTTGAAGATCTTCTCGAGGTCGGAGCTGGAAATGTTGTCGCGCTTGCTGACGCGGTTCACCACCATCTGGTAGCTTTCGCGCGGCACGCCGAGCTGGTGCATCAGCCCGGCGGCCTTGCGCGCCAGGTGCAGGCTGGGCAGTTCGGAGGTCGACACCAGGAAGGTGAGCTCGGATTCGGGCAGTGCCTGCAACGCCAGGCGCTGGAAGACGGCGGGCAGATCGAGCACGACCCATTCGTAGGTCAGCCGGGCGAACTGCAGCACCTCGTGCAACGCGGCCGGGCTGATAGCCGCCGCGCAGGGCGTTTCCGGCGCCGGCAGAATGTCGATGCCGCCCGTCGAGACCGTCAAGGTCGACCACAGCGACTGGTTCAGCCGGCCGGCGTTTTCGATCGCGTCGACCAGCGAATATGGATGGTTCAGCTTGAGGTAGAAGGCAATGGTGCCGCCCATCAGGTCGAAATCGACCAGCAGCACGCGCTGGTTGGTGCGGCGCTTGAGCGCGAAGGCGGCCTGCGCGGCCAGCGTCGAGGCGCCCGAACCCGGCTTCGTGCTCGCAAAGGCGATCACGCGGCCCAACTGCGGTTCGGCCTTCACTTCGGGCGCGCGCAGCCGCGCCAGACGGCTGGTCACCGCCCTTTGCTGATCGGCATCGAAGGGGGCATGCAGGAACTCGCTCGAACCGCTGCGCAGCGATCGCACGATGGCGTCCAGGTCGTTGGTATGGTGCAGCCCGACGACGTGGCCGCCGCCCGGCAGCGCGCTCATCTGTTCGATGAGGTCGCAGGCGGCATTGAGATCGGTGGCCAGATCGAGCAGCACCACGTCGGGCTGCACCTGGCGTAAACGGACCTCGAGCGCGGCCCCGGCCGGGTACGACTTGAGGTCGGCGACGATCCGGAAGGATTTCGTCGTCCCCAACGTCGAGATGAAAGTCTGCGCCAGTTCCCGGTCGGGGCAAATGAGCAGCGCAGTCAGTTCACCGTTCCGCATGATCGTGAGCCGTGTGGCAGTGGTCCTTTCGCAAGCTCAGTTGTTCTGCGCCCGCGTTTCGGCGGCGGGCGCCTCCGCGGCTTTGGCCTCCCCGGTCCGCTCACCCAGCAAGTGGACGGGCACCGAAGTCAGCCCGGCCGTCATCGGCCGGCGCGGCGGCACTTCCGCGCGCGGTGGATCGGCGGGCGCCTTGCCCGCCGCCGGCACGGAGGCCGGAGCGGGATCGGGTTGAGCCGGAGCGGTGGGTCCGGCGTTCGCGGGCGCCGCGCCGGGCCCTGGATCAGCGCCTGGACCAGCGCCTGCGGCAGTAGGGCCAGCCGCCGGCGCAACGGCGGGCGCCGCCGCGGCCGGAGCCGGATCCGGAGCTACGGGCGCCGCCGAAACCGCACCGCCCGCAGTCGCGGGCTGGCCGGCGGTCAGATCGGCCGGTGCCAACGGCTGGCTGGCCACCGGGACCACCGTGACCCCGGCGACATTGGTCGCCGCGCCCTTCACCGCGCCGTGGCCCTGTCCGGCGCCGTCCTTGCCGTCGCGGCCCCAGAACTTGAGCTTCGCCAGCGGGCCGCCGTCATCCTTGTTCTCGTTCTTCGGCTTCTCGCCCGGCATCGGCTCCTTGTGCATCGCCTGCTCGGGCGTCGGGATGGTGGACGACTTCACCACGCCTTCCCACTTGTCGCCCGGCTTCAACTTCTCGAGGAACGGCTTCACCCAGACCGGCATCGGCTTCGGATCGTTGACATCGAGCGGATTGACGATCTCCGGCGTCACCATGACGATCAGTTCGCTCTTGTTGCGCTGCTCGCCCCGCGACTTGAAGAACGTGCCGAGCACGGGAATGTTCGCCAGGCCCGGAATCTTGTTGAAGGTCTCCTGCACCCGGTCGTCGATCAGACCGCCGATGACGAAACTCTGCCCGAGCCCCAACTCGATATTCGTCTCGATGCGCTTGGTGGCCAGCGCCGGAATCACGAAACCCGACACCGTCACGGCGTTGCCGATATCGATGGTGGAGACCTCGGGCTTGCAATACAGCTTGATGGTGCCGTGCTCGGTGATGTTCGGCGTGAAGTTCAACCGGATACCGAACTCGCGGAACTGCACCGTGACGGCGCCGGCGTTCGAACCGCCCTGCAGGACGGGCACCGGAAATTCGCCACCCACCAGGAAGCTGGCTTCGCGCCCGTTGCTGGTAATCAGGTTCGGCTCGGCCAGGATCTGCAGGACGCCTTGCGCCTGGAGCAGTTTGACCACGGCGGCCAGGTCGAGATCCGGGCGGAAGGCGAACAGGTTCAGCGCATCGGTCAGCGAGAAGCGCGGCGCGGTGCCCCCGCCCAGGGTCGGCGGCGGCGACCCGGCGAATTGCTGGGTCGTGATCTGGGCTGGATTGCGGGGGTTGGTGGACAGGAAGGCGGCGCCGAACTGGTGCGACCAGCTCCGGCTCAACTCCGCGAACCGGACCTTGATGATGAGTTGCTTCGACACCGGCGTCACCACGCGCAGGTCACTGACGACGGCTCGCGCCAGCGGCGTGACCATGGCCACGGCCCGGTCGGCGACTTCCTTCGAGGAAACCGTTCCGGTCAGCGTCACGGCGTCGCGCCCGGCCTGCGTCTGGATCGGCTCGTTCGGGAAGGTCTCCTTCAAGAGCTTCCGGATCGGGTCCATGTTGTGGTCGACCACGATGTTGTACATGGTGCGCTGGCCATTCTTGGCCCAGACGACGACCGTGGCGTTGCCGATGCCCTTGCCGTGCAACAGAAACTCCCGCGTGGTGGCCGGCACCGCGTCGACGACGTCGGGATTGGAGGTCGAAATGCGGCTGATGTCGGCCGGATAGTCGATCACCAGACTCCGCGAGACGATCATCCGGAGGTCCTCGATGGTCATGGGCGGCGGCGCGGCCGCGTCCTGCGCCGGCATTTGTCCCGCCACCAGCAGGAGGCCCATCACCAGAGAGAGGGTCTGTCGAACTGTCATGTCGTTTCTCATCCTTCCGTCGGTCGCTGCAGTTCTTGTTGTTCTTGTTTCGAATCGCCTGAAGAAGCCGAAGCCGGAGCCCGCTTACTGCTGGGGCGGCGGAGCCGGCGGCGGGGTGGCGGCGTTCGGATCGCCCGCGGCCTTCACCACCTCGACGGCGCGCTGGTTGCCGCGGATCACCACGATCTGCTCGGGCGGCGCCGGAGCCGGTGGGCGGACCACCGGAGGCGGAGCCACCGGCGCCGCCGCCACCGCCACCGGGCGCGGCCGGCGCACCGGACGCGGCCGTTCATTATCCTCGTCGTCATTGCCGCCGGCCACGGGGCCGCCGCCGAGCAGGCTCTTCGGCCCGCGGCCCTTGCCGCCGCGGTACATCTGATTCATGTTCGTGCCGGCCGTCGACTGCTCATCCTGGTCGGCGCCGTTGCGCAGCACCAGCTTGATGCGGCCTTCGCTGCCGGCCAGCGTCAGGATCTCGGCCTGCTCCGGCGTCACCAGCACGGTGACGGTGGGCGCCTGCACGGCCTGCCCGCGGGCGTCCGGCTGAATGGTCGTGCCGGCCGAGAGCACGAGAATGTTCTGGAGAATCGTCTTGGTCACCGTATCGGTGCCCGACGGCGGCCGGCCCGTCACCAGCACGTCGACTCTCACGCCGGGCAGCACGAAGCCGGCCACCGCGCTGTCGTCGGTCACCCGCACGGCCACCGCGCGCATGCCGGAAGGAATCGCCGGCGTGATGCCGTAACCGGAACCCCGCTGCGCCAGGCGCGGTTCGAGCACCGGCTCCTCGGCCAGAATGTTGCTCACGATCGGCCGGTCCAGCACTTCCTCCACCTTCGTGAAAGCGCCCTTGGGCATTTGCTCGCCGGGCATCTTGATCGTCTTGACGTCGCCCGTCTTGATCGTGGTGCCCATCTGCAACGCCTTGGTCGCCACCACGACGTCCTTGAGGTCGGTGTTGTCGGCCTTGGCTTTCGCCGGCGCCGACGAACCCTTGTTCACCGCCTGATAGAAAATCGTGGTCACCACCAGCGCGAACAGCAGGCTGATGCCGAGTACCGTGATAAATCGCCGATCCATCTCTGTGTCTCCCTGGGCCCTGCCTCAATTCGCCGATCTTCCGCGGCGGACCCTTGTTTTTCGTACTTCACCGAACCGAACGCCTTCAGACCGAAATCGAAACCAACCCGAGCCAGGCGCCCAGCGTGATCGCCGGCGCATAGGGAATCGAATCATCCCCGTCCGGCTTCCGGCGGATCTGCCGCCAGCCGATCACCGCCAGGGCCATCAGGCCCCCGGCCGCCGCTGTCCACAGCGCGGCCCACAACACCCCCGACCAGCCGAGGATCGCCCCGAAACCAGCCATCAATTTCACGTCGCCGCCCCCCATCCCACCCAGGATGTAGAACAGCAGAAACACCACGAAGCCGCCCACCGAGCCCCCCAGCGAAGTCAGCCCGCCCCACCAGCCGCCCGTCCACAGGTGCCAGGCCAAGCCACCCGCCACACCGGCCAGCGGAATCCAGTTCGGAATCTGGCGCCGGCGCAAATCCTCGATCGTCGCGGCTAGGCCAATGGCCAGGCAAAGTCCGGTTTGGGGCGAAATCGTCATGGCTGCTGCGCTCCAGGTGGCCCGCCCGCCGCGGACGGGGCTTCAGTTGTAATTCGGCGGGCTTGGGCGCTTCCATTAGGCACGGCGTCCCGCTCCGCCGCCGACCCCCGGCGGACATACAGAGAAGCCGCCGCCGTTTCTGGCTTCGCCAACTGCCCGGCCAGCCGCCAGCCGCCCGCCTGCGCCATCATCCGCTCGAGCGCCCATTCCTTCGGCGCCAGCACGACGTCGATCTTGTGCCGGTCGAGCAGCTTCTCCCAGCCCTCGGCGCCATTCATCAGCCGGATGTACTCGCGCCCCAACCCCGGTCCGTAGAAGTCGCTCCGCCCGTCGACGAACACCCGCTGGCGCGGATAGCTCTGGTAGATCAGATAGTCGGCCCACTGGTCCATCGTCAGCGTCCGGTGCGCCACGTACAGCTCGCGATGCCGGTGCAACAAGGCCAGCGGAAACCGCTCGGCCGGAAAGTCCTTCGGCCACTTCACCGTCGGGGCGCCCAGGGCCGCCAGCGTGGCCAGAAACACCAGCGGCCACGGGCTCATCCACCGGAACTTGGCCGCCGCATCGGCGCCCAGATCGCGGAAGATGCCCGCCACGGACTTGCGCGATTGCCCCGCCGCCCAGGCCAGAAAATGGTCGCTCGCCACCGACGCCACCAGCGGCGCCGCCACCAGCGCGAAGATCGACGCGTGCCGCACGGCGTGCAACGCCTGATGCGTCCAGAACAGCACCCACAGAATGCCGGTCCAATCCCGGCGCGGCGACAACAGCGAAACGCCGGCCGCCACCAGCGCGGCCATCAGCAACAGCTCGAATTGCAGCATCGCCTCGCCGCGGAACGACGGCGATTGAAACTCCTGCACCACTTCGTGAATGAAGTTCGATTGCAGATAGGCCACGATGTGGCGGTGCAGCCCGAGTCCGAACGGATTCACCAGCGTCGCCAGGACGCAGCCCGCCGTCACCGCCGCGCGGCGCCACAAGGCCGCCTCGCCCGGCGACCGCCGCCCCGCCAGCCACTCCGGCAAGCATTCGAGCGCCGTGGCCGCCACCCACAAGCCCAAACACGCGATCAGCGCCATGAAGCCGCCATGCAGGTTCGTCCACAGCGCCGTCAGCGGAATCAGGAACACGACCGCCGGCGACGGCCGCCGCCGGTCCAGGTCGATCAGCCACAGACAAACCGGCAGCAGGAAAAGAGTGAAGACATGCGGCCGCGCCAGATAGTGGTTCGACGACACGCCCACCACGACGACCGTCAACGGCATGGCCACCAGAAAACTGGCTCCCCGCCAGATCATGTGGCTCAGCAGGATGGTGGCCGAACCGGCGATCAACACGCCCGCCAGCAGCACGATTCCCGCCAGGCCGAAGGCGCGGTTCAGCGCGGCGAACACGACATCGGCCAGCCACTCCCACGCGTACCAGGTTTCCCCCGGCTTGGTGAAGGAGTAGGGATCGGCCGAGGGCACCTTGCCGGTGGCCAGCACCGTTTCGCCCGTGCGAATGTGCCAGCCCGTGTCGCCATCGGCCAGCAGGCTGATCCAGCCGAGCGGGCCGGCGCAAAACAGCCAGATCACCAGCGCGATGAAAAAGACGTCCGGCATCGACGGCGCCCACCAGCGCGCGCCCGCCTGCGCGGCCGGACGCTTGGGCTCCGCCATCAGGAGCGGACCCGAATTGGCCACTTCACTCCTCAAGAGCGCCCCCTCCCGGCGTGGTCTCCACCAACGCCGCCGCTGGACGCAGTTGCCCGGCCAACGACCGTAGTTGCCGCGCCTGCTCGGCCAGTTCGAAGCGGTCCTCGACGCCCGTCTTCTCGAAGATGTGCATCAGGTGCGCCTTCACCGTGCCCGGCGTGATCCCCAGTTCGGCGGCGATCTCGCGGTTCTTGGCGCCCCGCGCCACCAGGTCGGCAATCTCGCGTTCGCGCGCGGTCAACCGGGTCATCGGCCGCGTTTCGAGCGCGCCCGGCATGCGGGCCGCCAACCCCTCGTCGATCCAGATGATGCCCGCCACCACGGTCCGCAGACACTCGAGCAGTTCCGCCGCCGGCGCCGTCCGCCGGACGATGCCCTTGGCGCCGCATTGCAGCATGCGCAGCGTTTCCGCTTCGGTGGCCGCCACCGCCCACATCACCGGCGCGCCCGGCTGATGCCGCAGCGCCGCCAGAAAGTCGCCGGCCGCGGGCGCCGCCTGGTCGATCAGGATCACCTCGGGGCGTAACTCCGCCACGGCCCGCAGGCCCCGCTCGAGGCCCTGCGCATGGCCGCAGTGGGTAAAGTCGCCGCTCGCGCCGAGCACGGCCGCGAGGCCATCCACCAGCAGCGGCAGAGATTCGTATTGGAAGAGACGGGTCGCCACAAACGCTCCGATGGTCTTCCATCGGCGGATGCGGCAGATCCGATTAGAGCGAATCGTCCTACGGGCTTCGCCCGAGGCGTCTCAGGAATTCATCCGAGGTCAGGCGGTTTGAAAACGGAGACGGCTGGCTTCCTGGACGCGCTCGAGGAAACCGGGGCACCACGCGTCGAACGGCGCGAAACGGTCTCCCATCGGCACCGCGTCCGGCCCCATGCGCAACCCGCGCCAGTGCAGCGCCCGCTTCAGCGCCACCGGCACCGGATAGCGGTCGAGCCACGAGATGCACTCCTCGAGCAGCTTCTGGAGCCCGGCCACGCGGCCGTCCTCGCCGGCCACGATCGCGTGCTCGAGTCCGCACATCAGCTCCGGCCACGCCCCGGCCACGCCGGAAATCACCCCGTCGGCGCCCGCGCGCCGGCCTTCGGTGAACATGCAATCGTTGCCGATGATGATGGTGGCCGGCTGCGTCCGCCGCGCCGCCAGCAGTTGTTGGCAGTAGGCGGCTTGCCCGCTCGAATCCTTGATGCCGGCAAAGCGGCCCGTCGCCAACAGCTCGGTGGCCAGCTCGATGGGCAGCGGGCTCGAGAAGAACGGGATGTTGTAAAGGTAGATCGGCCCGTCGAACTCGTCGGCGAACGTCAGGTAGAAGCGGCGCAATTCCTCGGCGCCGTAGCGGAAGTAATAGGGCGGCATCAGCAGGGCGCCCGCGGCACCGCCATCCATGGCCGTTTCGGCCAGCCGCAGCGCGCCATCGATATTCGAATGCGCCACGCCGGGCAGCACGGGTTTGCGCGCCCGCTTGAGCACGAACTGCAGGTAGCGCTGGCGGTCTTCGAAGTCGTGGTGAATGAACTCGCCGGTGGAACCCAGCACGCTGAGGCCGGAAGCCGGCGTCCCGTCGATGAAATCGATCACGTCCAGCGCGGCCGCCAGGTCGATTTCATGTCCATTGTCCCGGCGGGGCGCCACCGCGGCCACCCACACTCCTCCGAAATTCGATGCACCCATAGAAGTTTCCTGAAGTATATCTCGGCAGTACCGGTCTCGGGGTTTAACCCCCGCCCCGCTCAGGTATCCCACCGAGGCCAGTTGGCCCGGAAAGGTCCCAAACTGGCTCCATGGAACTTCCCGCCACTTTCCACCACTCCCGCGGGACGCGCGTGATGTTGACCGGCTTCCTGGCCGCCGCCGTGGTGGCGGCGTATTTGGCCAGCCAATTGCCCGGCGAACTCGGCTGGCTGGCGGGCCTGCTCCTTGTGCCGGTCGTGCTTCTGTTCGGCCATCGCTGGTATCTCACATTTCGCTGGCTCGAATTGACCCACGACAGCGTCCGGTTGCACCATCCCTGGGGCTCGCGGGAAGTCGCCTATCGTGACATTCTGCGCGCCCGCTTCGACAGCGCGCCCTACGATCTCATTCTCACCACGCACGAGCGCGAGTATCGCGTCCCCCGCACGCTGCTGGGTTTCCAGCGCGCGCACGACCAGATACTGGCGCATGCCGGCTTGAAGAATGAGGAGGCGCTGCCGCTCGAGATGCGCGCCAAGCGCTCCTTGCGGGCCTTGGGCGTCCTGGCGCTGGCCGAACTCGGCCTCGTCCTCTATCTGATGTTCCGCCAGGGCACGGATCCCTTCGCCCTCGCCTTCTGCGGGTCGCTGGTCATTTCGGCCCTGGTCATTCTCGATCAATGCGTCTTCCGCCGTTGCCGGTGGCAGCACGACGGCGTGTGGGTCGAGGGACTGTTCGGCAAGCGCTTCTACGACCGCAAGACGCTCGAACGCGCCCAGGTGTCGAAAAGGACCTTGTGGAGCCGCCTGCAGCTCGATTTCGGCCGCGGCGGGCGGGTGACCATCGAAGACAAGCTCTTCGATCTGCCCGTGGTGCGTTTGGCTCGCTTGATCGAGCAGGATTGGGGCTGTGCCGTCGTCGGCACCGGGCCCACCCCGCCCCGCCGCTCCTGAGGCGGTCCAATTTCCCAAACAAGAAACCGGGCCGGCTGCCAGAAGGCAACCGGCCCGGTTTCGTTTCGGGCTCTCTCGGAGGGAGACCGGAAGCCGTTCAGCCGAAGTATTCGGCCGCGTAGACGGGTTTCAAGCGGACGGCCTGGCGCCAAAGCCCCTGTGCTTCTTCTTCCTGGCCAGCCTTCTTCAGGCAGTGACCCAGGTTCAGCAGGGCTTCCGGATAGTCGCTCTTGCGCTCGAGCGCCTGGCGATAGCATTCGATGGCCCGGTCAGGCCGGCCGTTCTTGTCGTGCAGCACACCCAGGTTGAAGGCCACCTCGGGCGACCGGTCGAGTTGGCTGACGCGTTCGAGCAGGTCCACCGCCATCTGTTCCTGGCCCAGGTTCGCCTTCGCCAGCGCAAGACCACGCGCCGCGTCCACCCAATCGTGCCGGAGTTGGAGGCAGCGTTCGAATCCCTCGCTGGCCTGTTGCCAGCGCCCGGCGTCCAGGTGGCCGCTGGCCTGCCGGAACCAGGGGTCTTCCCAATCCGGCGCCAGTTGCGCCAATTGCTCGTAGCAGACGGCGGCCTCGGTCTGATGACCGCCCTGTTCGAGCAGGATACCGAGATTCCACAGCGTTTCGGCCAGCGACGGATCCTGGTGCAGCGATTCCACATAACAGCGCCGCGCCTGTTCGAGTTCGCCGCGCTGGTGATACAGCATGCCCAGGTTGGCCTGCGCCTGCATCAGGTTCGGATCGATTTCGATGGCCTGGAGATAGGCTTCCATGGCCGGCCGTTGTTGGCCCAGATGATGACGGGCCACCCCCAGGTTGAACCAAGCCTCGGCCGAAGAGGGCGCCAGGTCCACAATACGCTCGCAGAATTTGGCCGCCTCGGTGAACTTCTCGCGCAAGAACGAAAGATTGGCCAGCGCCTCTTGCGCGGCCAGCCGCGCGGTGGGCTCTTCGAAGTTCATGAGCCGCACGGCCAGATCGCGGATCAGGCCCTCGTCCGGCGGCACGTCCTGCCGGGTGCTGGCCAGCGTCAGCCGGTTCAGCAGCAGATTCCGCAACAGCGGCGAATCCGGTTCGAGGCACGGATCGAGCTGGGTATAGAGACGTTCGGCGCTGGCGTGGTCGCGCAGATATTGGAACGCCGTGCCCTTGCCAAGCAGCGCTTCCGGAGAGTCGGGCTGCCGCACCAGGACCGCGTCGAAGTAGGCGATCGCCTGCTGCGGCTCGAACAAATGGAGATGGCAGATTCCCAGCGCCACCAGGAACTCGGTCCGCGGCGGCTGGCGATCGAGGTCCTTGGCCTTGCCGAACGCTTCCGCGGCCTCCTTCCACCGTTCGAGCTTGTAGAGACAGATCCCGAGGTTGTAGTAGCTGGCCTTGGGGTCCTTCTCCTGCGCGATGGCGCGCTCGTAGAGCGACGCCGCTTCGGCGAACTGCCCGCGGTCCACTTCGAGATACGCATGGAAGGCCAACGCGTCAGGCTCGGCGTCCGGCGCCTGCGTCACGCGCCGCAGTTCGGCCAGCGCCTCGTCGCGGCGCCCTTCGAGCGCCGCCGCCACAGCCTTCGTCACGCCCGCCGAGGAGCCGGCCTTGTGGCGGATGCCCGGAGCCAGTTCCGCCAGGTTCGGCTCCACCTGGAGAATGGCCTGAATCACTTCGTCATCCAGGTAGTAGAGCCAGCGTTCTTCGGTTTGGTTCATCTCGGTCTCATTTCTCGCCTGAGGACTATTTGCGTCCGAAGCGCCCGGAGAGCGCCTTCAACCAACCGCCCTTGTCGCCCCCGGCCGGCACCGGCAGCGGCGGAGGCTCCGCGGCAGGCGCGGCGGAGCGGACGGACGGAGCGGCCAGCACCGGCTCGGGCCGCTTGAGGATCTGCTTCGGCGGCGCGCCGAAGAAAAACTTGCGCCTCATCACGGCCGTCGACAAAGCCGGCCAGTGAATCGGCGTCGACGCCGGCAGGCAGCCGGCAAAGTTCATGCGCAGCGGCAGCGCCTCCGGAGCGGTGCGCGCCGGTATCTGCAGGCCCACCGCTTCGGCGATCGACGACAGCGGGCCGGGTTCCTTCTTGGGCTTCAGCCGCGCCTCGAAAGTGGCGGCGGTCGAACTCGGCGCCGCGTTGATCGTCACGGCGCCCGCCGGCTGATTTACCACCACCATCGTGCCGATATTCATCGAGCCGCCCGCGGGCGGACCGAAGCCGGTCACCTGATTGAAATTCGGACCGCTGGCCGGCGGCGGCGCCGGACTGGGCAGACGCTCGCCTTGCAGTTCGCCCGCCCCAGGCGCGGACGATTGCGGTACCGGTAGATTCCCGTTCAAGGGTTCAGCGTCCGGCGGCTCGGCTCCGCCCCCGCCCGCCGAATCCGCCAACGAGAACTCCGAACCGAACAGAAAGGCCTGCGAATTGGCTCCCACCAGACCAGCGGGCAAGGCCGGCCCGCCCGTCCCCGCGCTCTGGGGCGTCATCAAGGCCGGATCGATCCGCGGCGCCGGTAACGGCGGTGTGGCAACGCCCGCCAGCGGACGCGACACCCCACTCCAGGGCACCAGGGCCCCGCCGTCCCCCGGCCCCGTCGGCTGCACGGGCCACCCCGACGGGGGAACCGGAGCCACCCCGGCCGGCGCCAAAGGCTCAACCGGAGCGGAGGAAAGCCCGGCGACACCCGGCACAATGGCCAGCGAGCCCGGCTGCGCGGCCAGCGTATCGCCCAGCGACTTCAAAAGGTCGAGCGCCGGCTTCACCTGCTCGAGCAGAGCGGCCGTCTCCCCGGCGTGTTCGGGCGCGGGAGCCGCTGTCTTGGAAGGCGCCTCGGCCAGCGGCTGACGCCGCATGTGCCGGATCCGCTCGAGCAGCGTCTCGCGCGACGCCGGGCGGAGAAATTGATCGTAGCGCGGGTCGGAAAACTCGAGCCCGGCCTGCACCGACGTGAAGCCCAGGCCCCGCGGCGCGAACACCGCGCCCGGCACCGCCAGCAACGCCGGCTCCGTCACGTCCAGCCACGTCAGCCCCGCCGGCCCGCCCAGCCCCTTGGCCAGACGCACCCGGCGCGCCACCATCCGCGGACGCCCGTCCAGCGCCTGATAAAAGCCATCGAGAATCGAGCTCACCCGGCCGTACAACTCGCGACCCGGCATCCGCGGCGCCACGCCCGTCTCCAAAACCCCAGCCGCCGCCAACACCGGCCGAGCCAGACGGCTTTGCCGAGGGTCGATCGGAAACTGAAGGTAGACCATCACCGCCGCCGGCTGGATCACTGGAATCCGGTCGAACACCTGGCTCAACGCCCGCAAGGCGTAACCCACAAAGCCCCCGGCCGGCAAATCCGGCTCCGGTTCGGGCGGCGGTGGCGGCGTGTAGACAAAAGGTTCCGGTGCGACGGAGGACGGCGCCAGCAAGGGCTCGTCCAGCAAAGCGGTAATCGGCCCCGCCATCGCCACCGCCACGCCCTGGGCTTCCCAATCCGCCGTCCGGAAGAAGAGAGGTTCCGGCGGATGCGCCAGTCCTTGTAGGGGCGGAGGCGGAGGCTCGACCGGTGCCCGCCGGATAGCCTCGGGTTCCGGCTGCCTGGCCGCCGCCACGAACTCGGGTTCCGCCACCGGACCCGGCACCGGCGGCGCGGGCTCCGCCGCCACCGCTGTCTCCGGTATCCCATTCGGCAGCGCGAACGACGCCCCCGGACGCCGCACCTGCCGCGCTTGTTGCAGCCGGCCCACCGCCAACTGCGTGAATTCCACCTGGTAGTTCGTCTTGCATGCGTCCGAGCAAAACTCCCCGCCCCCCGTGAATCGCTTCAGGAGGGCGAGCGCCAACGGCTCTCCGCAGTACAGACACTTCATCCTGGAATTAGAATCCTTAGGATGATCGTAGGCCGTCCCAAAGACGAATGAAATCGTGGGAAAACCTTAGTACCCCCCTCGGGTCATCCCTTGAGGGCTGAGGGGCGTTCCCCCTGAAACCATGTCTCCACATCCGCCCGGTTCAGCGTAAACGCGTAGTCCGGCAGGCTGTCGAAGAACACCTGCCCATAGCGTTGTTTCGTAATCCGCGTGTCCAGCAACACCAGCACGCCCCGGTCACTCCGCGCCCGGATCAGCCGCCCGAACCCCTGCTTCAGCGCGATCGCCGCCTGCGGGATCTGGTAGTCGTAAAACGGATTGCCCCCCGCCTCGCGCACCGCCCGCACCCGGGCTTCCACCACCGGATCGCTCGGCACCGCGAACGGCAGCTTGTCGATCACCACCAGCGACAACTGCTCGCCCTGCACGTCCACGCCCTGCCAGAAGGCCGACGTCGCAAACAGCACCGCGTGCGGCGTCGCGCGAAACTCCTCGAGCAGGACGTTGCGCGGCTTCGTTCCCTGCAACAGCACCGGATAGTCGATCTCCGGCGCAATCCGGTCGTGAAAGCGCTCCATCTGGTCGTAAGAGGTGAACAGCAGAAACGCGCGCCCGCGGCTATAGCGCACCAGGTGCGCAATCTCCCGCGCCGCCTCGGTCGAAAAGCTCTGGCTCCGCACATCGGGCAAATGATGCGGCACGTAGAGCAGCGCCTGCTGCTGATAGTCGAAGCTCCCCTCCACGATCGACGTCTCCGCCCGCTCGAGCCCCAGGCGTTTCTTCGTGAAATCGAAGGCGCCGCTCACGGCCAGCGTCGCCGACGTCAGCACCACGCACGGAATCTGGTCGAACAAGTGCTGGCGCAATAGGTAAGCGATGTCGATCGGCGTCGCCGCAAGAATCACGCTCCGCGTCCGCCGCTCGATCCAAAACACCACGCTCGGGTCCTTCGATTCCATCCAGTATTCGAGCTTCTGCTTGAACTCCTCCGCCCGCCGGAACAGCGGCACCACTTCCTCCGGCATGTCTTTGATCAATTGCAGATGCGCGGAGAGCAGTTCGAGCCCCCGCCGCAGATTGTCGTACTTCTCGCCTTGCAAGTCGAGAAACTCGTCCTGCCCCGTGAACCCCGTCCGATTGTCAACCTCGGGGAAACGCCGCGAAGAACTGCTCGCTCGCATCGCCCAGCGCGATCAGGATCCGGTCCAGCTCCTGGCTGCCAAACTCCTTGCGGCGCGACAACGCCAGTACGTCGCGCGCCAGGTCCGCGATCTGGTAATTGCTCAGTTGAATGCCAAAGTACTGCCCGGCGATGTCCTCCACCTCGTGCGCTTCGTCGAACACCACGGCGTCGTAGGCGGAAATCACGCCGCCGAAGTCGGTCTGCTTCACGTTCAAATCGGCGAAGAACAGATGGTGGTTCACCACGATGATGTCGCTCTCGGCCGCCTTGCGCTGCATCTGCGTGATGAAGCAGCGCTCGAACTGGGGGCACTTCTGGCCGGTGCACGCCTCCGCGCCGGGCGTCGAGCTTGGCCCAGACGGTCGAATTCTCCGGCAGCTCTTTGATCTCGGCCCGGTCGCCCGTCTCGGTGGTCTGCTCCCATTCTTTGATGATCCGGAAGTCGTTCACTTCCTCCATCCCGGCCAGAATCGGTTCGCGCTCGGCGTCGTAAATCTTCTGGCGGCAGGCGTAGTTGTTGCGCCCCTTCATGTAGCAGATGCGCAGTTCGTGGTCGAAATACTGCTGCAGGAACGGCACGTCCTTGAAGAACAGTTGCTCCTGCAGGTTCTTCGTGCCGGTCGACACCACCACGCGCTTGCCGGAAAGAATGGCGGGCACCAGATAGGCCAGCGTCTTGCCCGTGCCCGTGCCCGCCTCCACGATCACGTGCCGGTGTGCTCGAGCGCGTCCTCGATCAGTTCCGCCATCGCCAGTTGGCCCGGCCGGAACTCGAACTGCTGATGGAGGCTCGAGAGAATGCCCTGGCGGCTGAAGAAGCGGCGGGCGGAGAGCTTCGAATCTCGGGCGGCGGGCATCCTCTAATCGCTAGCGTATCAACTCGCTGATCCGCTTCGCCCGCGTCGGCTCGGTCTTCGCCTGGCGATAACGTCCAGCCACCCGCGCCGCGCCGACGGGCTCATCGCCTCCAGCCGCGCCCGCGCCGCCGCCGGAATCTCCGCCGGAATCACCCCGGCCGACACCTCATCCAGTGCTCGCCACGCCCCGTCCGCCCGCGCCTCGGCCACCTTCGCCAACCCGCTCGGGTGCATCAAGCCCGCCGCCGTCAGGCGCTCCACCCCGCTCCTTGTTCAGCGCCGACCACGCGCTCCCCTTCCGGCGCGGCGACAGCCGCAGCATCGACCGGCGCCTCGTCAGCTTCGCCGCTGCGAATCGATCCAGCCAAAGCACAACGCCTCTTCCACCACCTCCGCGTAAGGCACATGCTTCGCCGGCGTGGCTTTCTTCCACGTCACCAGCCAGATGCTTTCCGTCCGCGTGTGGTTCCGTTCCAGCCAGCGCCTCCACTCGGCGCGGCTCGTCACTTCCACGCGCTCGTATTCACGGCTGGGCACTGGCGGCGTTCCCGTGGCCCGGCGGCAGCTCGAGAATGCGGATGTTGCGGAAGTGGATCTTCCGCGCCCTCCGATTCCAGACACAGATATCCCTTTTTGCGCGTCGCCTTCGCCAGCCCGTTCACGAACTTGCCGTTGACGCTCAGCTTCACCGTGCCATCCACCGCCACCACGTCATACACATTCCACTCGCCGCGCCCCAAACAGCGATTCTCGTTCGACATGCTGCGTTCACCGCGCGGATTGTCCGGCACCGTCTTCACGCCGCCCACGCCAAACAACTCGCCATGCACGTAGGCGATGGGCGGCAGCACACCGTTGCGCTTGTTCAGCTCCGGGCCATTGCAGCTCGAGCATCTGCACCTCGATGCCATTCGGCAGCCGGTTCTTCTCGCCGGGAATGGCATCGCTCCACAAGAAGACACCCGAGTTGCCACCCGGCTCCATGTGCCGCCATTCCACGTGCAGGATGAAATTCTCATACTCGCGATCGCTCCGCATCACGCCGATCGGCTTGCCCGAACACACGAGCATTCCGTCGCGGACTTTCCAGGTCTCGGGCGACGTGTTCACGTCCACCCAGCCCGACAGGTCGCGGCCGTTGAAAAGGTCGCGAAAGGCGGCCGGCGGTTGGGCCAACGAAAACAAAAGAGGCAAGGCAGCAACAAAAAAGACAAGTTTCATGGCGGGTGTTCCTCATCGTAGTGGATTTTCGGGCGATGAGATGAACTGAGATGGTACTCAATCAGCTTACCCGTCTCCGCACGGTCTACCAAACAGCAGGCGGTCATCGAGTTCGACAACGAAGGCAACATCCTCACCGCCAACGAGAACTTTCTGAAAGCCACCGGCTATCGCCTCGATGAAATCCGCGGCCGCCACCACCGGATGTTCGTCAGCCCGGAGTATGCGGCTAGCCAGGAGTATCGCCAGTTCTGGCGGGATTTGGCCGCCGGCCGCGTGATGGAGGCCGAATTCCAGCGTTTCGGCAAAGGCGGGCGCGAAGTCTGGATCAAGGCCAGCTATTGCCCCGCGTACAACCTGTTCGGACGCCAGACGGGCGTCGTCAAGTTCGCCGTCGATATCACCGCCACCAAACTTCTGGCCCGCCAGGCCATCATCGCCGCCCAGCAGATCGCCAGGAACTCCCGCAGCCTGGCCCAGGTGAGCCAGGAGTTGGGCAGCCACGCGGGCACCACGGCCGCCCAGGCCGAAGAAGCCCTGGGGAGCAGCCAGACCGTCCGCGCCAGCACCGAAGCCATGGCGCGCGGCGCCGACCAAATGCAGACCGCCATCCAGGAGATCGCCCGCAGTTCGGCCGAGGCCGCCCGCGTCACCACCCAGGCCGTCGCCTCCGCCAACGAAGGCAATGCCCGCATGCGGCAGTTGAACGAATCCTACGCCGCCATCGGCAAGGTGGTGGAGCTCATCAGTTCCATCGCCCAGCAAACCAACCTGCTCGCGCTCAACGCCACCATCGAGGCGTCGCGGGCCGGCGAAGCGGGCAAAGGCTTCGCCGTTGTCGCCGACGAGGTCAAGCAGTTGGCCAAGCGCACCGACGACGCCACCCGCGAAATCGCCACCCGCATCCAGGGCCTCGAGGCCGATACCGCCGCCGCCACCGCCTCCATCTCGGAAGTCACCCGCATCATCGAACAAATCAACGGCGTCGCGGGCACCATCGCCGCCGCGGTCGAAGAACAGTCGCTCACCACGAACGAAATCGGCTCGAGCGTCCGCACCGCCGCCGAAGGCACCGCCCACATCGCCGAAAGCCTCGGCCAGTTGGCGCAAGCCGCCCGCAGCACGGCGTCTGGCGCAGCCGAAACGAAAGCCACCGCCGCCGCCCTCGAAGCGCTCGCCGCCGACCTCGATCGCCTGTCCTGAATAAAATTGCCCTGAGGAAAAAAAAGAAGACGACTCGCCCCGCGCGAGTCGTCTTTACCCTGAGAAGAGAGAAGAAGCCAAGATCTGCGTGAGTGCTGACTTGTTATGGCCAACAGCGCGTTGACCTTGGCTAGTGATCTAAGTCTAAGATTTTCTTGTGTTTCGCGAAAGATCCCAAAGTGCGGGATTCTTTCGTGAGCAAAGTCGTGGACCCCAATCCCCCCATTCGCGGGGGACTCCCCTCAAAACCCGCCCCATCCGCGAGACAGCCGCTAAAGCCATCCGTTACAATGTCTTAGACAGGCATACTCCTCGTTCGATGCAGACTCCCGCACCCTCGCCCGCCCCCCGCCCTGGCTCCGCTCCCCCCCTCTCCGTCCTCGGCCTCGGTTTTTTTTGCCTTGTTTCCTGGCTCTCTATTGGCAGGCCACCGGCTACCCCTTCCTCAACTTCCTCGAGAACGCCGCGCTCCTCCACCCCGAGATCGCCGAGAACCAAAGCCCCGCCTGGGCCTTCTCCTTCGCCCAACCCTGGCAACCCGTCGCCTGGCTGTCGCACATGACCGACTTCGCCCTCTTCGGTGTCAAAGCCGGCGTCCACAAAACCGTCAGCCTCCTCTGGCATGTCCTCAACGTCCTGCTCGTCTTCGCCGCCTTCCGCCGCCTGACGGGCGCCTTCGGCACCAGCCTCGTCACCGCCTTGCTCTGGGGCCTGCATCCGCTCCGCGTCGAACCGGTCGTCTGGCTCGTCGAACGCCGCATGCTGCTCGCCACTTCGTTCACCCTGCTCGCCCTGCTCGCCTATCCCGGCGTCATCGAACACCCGCGCGTCTGGTGGCGTCGCGTCCTGCTCTACCTCCCCGCCCTGCTGGCTGCGCTCAGCCATCCGGTGGGTGCCGCTCTCCCCGTCCTGCTCCTCGCCATCGACCGCTGGCCGCTCGAGCGCGCCACGCCGCTCGTCGCGCGCGTCATTGAAAAATGGCCCTCTGGATCGTCACCGCCGCCACCATCGCCCTCGTCGCGCGCGCGGCGGCTCAGCCGGACACCAGTTGGCTCCTCGGCGTCGCCGGCACCGGCCAGCGCATCCAAGGCGCGCTGCTCGCGCTGCTCGTCGCCGCTCCCGGCAAAACCATCCTGCCCTATCCCCTCTCCGCGCTCTATTGGAACGGCCCCGGCGTCGTCGAATTCATCGGTGCCGCGCTCTTCTTTGGCGGCATCGCTCTCTACCGCCGCACCATGCTGCCCGGCCTGCTCTGGTTTGCCGCCGCGCTCCTGCCCACCCTCGGCTGGCTCCATCCCGAGATCGCCGCCTGGGGCGACCGCGGCACTTACCTCGCCCACATCGGCCTCATCGCCGCCGCCGTCTTCACGGCCGTCGAGTTTGGCTCCGCCGCTCGCACCATTGCCCTCATCCTCGGCCTGCTCTGGGCCGGGCTCTCCTGGGCGCGGATTCCCGCCTGGCAGTCCACCGAATCCGCCCTGCGCGCATCCATCGATCAGGGCGGCGGCCACCCGCTCGGCCGCTACCTGTTGGCCCAAGCCCTCATCGCCCAAAACCAGGGGGCGGCGGCGGAGCAGGAACTGCGCAAGGTGCTCGAGCAGCGTCCGCGCGCCATCGAGGCCCGTCTTTTGCTGGGCTCCGCGCTCGCCCTCCAGCGAAAGTTCCAGGAAGGCGCCGACGTCTATCGCGAAGTCATTCGCCAGGCGCCGAACCGCTCCGAAGGCTACTACGGTCTCGGCATGATGCAAACCAACCTCCAGGAAGTGCTACCCGCCATTGAGAACTTCGGTGAAGCCATCAAGCGCGGCATGGCGCCCACCCAGGAGGCCACCGCCGAGAACGCCATCGCTCTCTATTGGATCAGCCAGAAGAACTGGGCCCAGGCCGAGCAGCATTCCCCGCCGCGCCTGGCAACTGGTGCCCGCTTTCGCCAATGCTCACCGAAACTACGCCACGGCCCTCGCGCGTCAAAATAGAGCGAGGCAGGCCTTCGCCCACATCGAGCGGGCTCGCCTGTGGAGCAAAGAGGACCCGCAGGTCGTAGAGGTCTGGGCCGAACTCTACAATCACCTGGCCCTGGAAGAGAAGAAACGCGCCGACGAAGAAAAGGCCGCGCAAGAGAAGAAGAAAAACTAGCAACTGAAGGAGAATTCGAACATGAAGTGGATGATGACGATCGCGATGCTCACGGCGCCAGTCCTGGTCCTGGCCGAGGACCCCAAGACGCCCGCCAAGCCGGGCGCCACCGAAAAGGCCTTGGGCAAAACGGCAAGGTCATTGACAAGGCCGCCGACAAGACTGTCGAAGGCACCAAGGATGCCGCCAGCGCCACCGGCCACGGCGCCAAGAAGGTGGGCGCCGCCACGGTGCAGGGCGTGAAGAAGGCCGCCAAGGCCACCGAAACTGGCGCGCGCGCAAAGCCACCGCCGCCACCGGTGAAGGCATGGCCAAGGCCGGCGAAACCCTCAAGAAAGCCGACCCCAAGAAGGACAAGGAATCCGAGACGGTCAAGAAGTAAGCACCGTCGTCGCGTTCAGCGAAAACGAAAGGGCAGCCCACCAGGGCTGCCCTTTTTGTGTCAGCGATGAACGAACTCCCCATCTGTGTTCATCCTGTTCATCTGTGACCATTCTTCGGAACGGCCTCGAACCGGCGCTACGACCGGCTCGCCCGAGCCGCCGCCGGAGCCGCCTTCGCGGCCGCCGGAGCCGCCGCGGCAGAAGCGTCGCCCGCTTCCTTCCGAGCCCCCGCGCCCAAGCCCAGCTTCGCCCGGATCTCTCCGTCGATCCGCGCCCGCACGTCCTGGTTGTCCTTCAGGAATTGCCGCGCGTTCTCCCGGCCCTGCCCAATCCGCTCGCCGCCATAGCTCAGCCACGAGCCCGATTTCTCGATCACATTGTGCGTCACGCCCATGTCGATCAAGTCACCCTCGCGCGAAATGCCTTCGCCGTAAAGGATGTCGAACTCCACTTCGCGGAACGGCGCCGCGCACTTGTTCTTCACCACCTTCACCTTCGTACGATTGCCGGCCACCACGTCGCCATCCTTGATCGACGCAATGCGCCGGATGTCACAGCGGACCGACGAATAGAACTTCAGCGCGCGGCCGCCCGTCGTCGTTTCCGGACTGCCGAACATCACGCCGATCTTCTCGCGAATCTGGTTGATGAAGATCAAACACGCGTTCGACTTCGCCACGTTGCCCGTCAGCTTGCGCATCGCCTGCGACATCAGCCGCGCATGCACGCCCACGAACGAATCGCCCATTTCGCCATCGAGTTCGGCCTTCGGCACCAGCGCCGCCACCGAGTCGACCACCAGCACATCGACGGCGTTCGAACTGATCAGCGCCGATGTGATCTCGAGCGCCTGCTCGGCATAATCCGGCTGCGACACCAGCAGGTTGTCCACATCCACGCCCAGCTTCTTCGCATATTGCGGATCCAGCGCGTGCTCCACGTCGACAAACGCCGCCATGCCGCCGCCGCGCTGCGCTTCCGCCACCGCCTGCAGCGCGATGGTCGTCTTGCCCGACGATTCCGGCCCGTAGATCTCGATATGCGCCCGCGCGGGAAGCCCCCCACGCCCAGCGCCCAATCAATCGAAATGGAGCCGGTGGAAATCACCGCCACGGGCTGCACCGCCTCGGCTGATCCCAGCCGCACAATGGAGCCTTTGCCAAACTGCTTTTCAATGTTTGCCAAGCGTCGCCTGTAAGCTGCGCGCCCGTTCTTTTTCGTCGACCATGTCGTTTTGAAAATCCTCTCTCCCCAGGGGTGAGTGAAGCGGAGACACGAAGTCCCCGGGCGGGGCACACCGCTGGCGTGACTATTCAGCTTTCTCGGGGGGAGAACCTTCAGTATACTGTGTCCCACCCATGCAACGAAGAGCTTTTCTCGGCACCGCGCTCTCCACCCGCCTCCTCGCCGCCGGCGACCGCCCCCATTATCGTCTACATCCTCGCCGACGACCTCGGCCAAGGCGACCTCCTCGCCTTCAACGCCGAATCCCAGGTCCCCATGCCCAACGCCGATCGCCTCGCGCGCGAAGGCATGCGCTTTTCCGACGTGCACTCGCCCTCCAGCGTCTGCACCCCCACCCGCTACGGCATTCTCACCGGCCGCTATTGCTGGCGTTCGACCTTGAAGAACGGCGTCCTCAACGGCCGCTCCCCGGCGTTGATCGAGAAAGGCCGCCAGACCGTCGCCGCCTACCTCAAGGCCCAGGGCTACTACACCGCCGGCTTCGGCAAATGGCACCTCGGCCTCGGCACCGCCAAGCAGACCGATTACTCGAAGCCCTTCGCCCCCAGCCCGCTCGATTACGGCTTCGATTACTACTTCGGTATCCCCCGCCTCGCTCGACATGGAGCCCTATCTCTGGTTTGAAAACGACAAGGCCGTCGAGCAGCCCACCTCCAAAACGCCCGGCGCCGACAAGCCCCGCGGCTACTTCTGGCGCGAAGGCCAAATCGCGCCGCACTTCTCCATCGACGGGTGCCTCCCCACGCTCGCCGACAAGACCGTCGACTTCATCCGCAGCCGCAAGCGTCAAAAAGGACAGCCCTTCTTTCTCTACATGCCGCTCACCGGCCCGCACACGCCCTGGGTGCCCACCGGCGAGTTCAAAGGCAAATCGCGCGCCGGCCTCTATGGTGACTTCGTCATGCAAGTCGACGCCGTGCTCGGCCAGGTGATGAAGGCGATCGAGGAGATCGGCGAAACGAAGAACACGCTCTTCATCTTCACAGCGACAATGGCGCGCACTGGACGCCCGAGGACAAAACCAAGTTCCCCCACCGCCCCAACGGCAACTTGAAAGGACAAAAGGCCGACATCGCCGATGGCGGCCACCGCATCCCCTTCCTCGCCCGTTGGCCCGGCAAGATCCGCCCGAACTCGCTCTCGCACGAGCTCCATTGCCTCACGGATCTGTTCGCCACCGTCGCCGACGTCACCGGCGGCACGCTCGGCTTCAACGCCGCCGAAGACAGCTTCAGCATGCTGCCCGCCATGCTGGGCCGCAAAGGCACCCGCCAGGCCATCGTGCATCATTCTTCGCAAGGCATGTTCGCCATCCGCGACCGCGAATGGAAGCTCTGCCTCGGCCGCGGCTCCGGCGGCTTCACCGTGCCCCAGAAAATCGACCCCAAGCCCGGCGAACCCGCCGGCGAGCTCTACGATCTGCTCCACGACCCCGCCGAAACCCGCAATCTCTACGCCCAGGAGCCCAAGCGCGTCCTGGCGCTTACCGAATTGCTCGATCGCTACAAGCGCGAAGGCCGAAGCCGGCCCTGACTAGCCTCAGGTGCCCGTGCTAAACTGATGAATTCGCGCTTCTTCCCGGGCCGACGCTTCACATTCACCATGGCTGAACTTCTTCAGGGCGTCTACGAGGTCGCCTTCCGCGCGATTCCGACCTTCGTTCTCGTCATCTTCCTTTACTTCTACTTGCGGTCCATGCTCTTCAAGCCGCTCGAGAGCATTCTGGGCCGCCGCCGCGAAGCCACCGCGGGCGCGCGCCAGAGCGCGCAGGAAGCCATCGAGCGCGCCGAAAAGCGCGTGGCCGAATACGACGCCGCGCTCCGCAATGCCCGCACCGAATTGATGACCCAGCAGGAAGCCCAGCGCAAAGTCTGGCGCGACGAGCAGACCGCCAAGCTCACCGCCGCGCGCGAAGCCGCCATGGGCAAAATCAAGGACGCCCGCGTGTCCATCGCCGCCGAGGCCACCGCCGCCAAGAGCGGCCTCTCCGCTCAGGCCGAGGAGCTCGCCAATCAAATCGTCGCCCAGGTGCTGAAGGGAGCCGCGTAAGTGAAAACGTTCCTCCTCGTTCTCCTGAACCGCCGCCCTCGCCTTCGCCGCCGAAGAACATGGCGGCGCCGCCAGCCACGACGCCGGCAATGAGCTGATGTGGAAGTGTTCAACTTCGCCATCCTCGCCGGCGGCCTCGGGTTTGTCTTCAA